>JAPYYW010001143.1:0-53644 GCA_030522545.1 Cremastinae sp. A BG-2022a
ATATATATATATATATATATATATATATATATATATATATATATATATATATATATATTAATTCACGATTTTTATTTTAAAAAAACATTGATGTCAAATATTTTTCCTAAAAATTAATTTCTGCTAAACGTATAAAAACCATTGATATTTCAATTACCCCCTACAATTCTTCATACCTGTATGTGTAAAAAACAAAAAAAAACTGTAGAATCGATAAACTATTGATAATTGGATTGAGAATATGGCCAACTCGAAATAAATGAAAATGGCGTCACGATTAAAATAACCCGAAAAAATCGGCTAAATTTAAGAGACTGGAAACGTGATAAACCCCCTAAAAAAAAGACGAAAAAAATGGTCTCTGAAAGTAAGTGCAAATGGCACGAAGATTGAATAAAATGTCGGCCGCGTCTCGCAATATGGTGTTCAGCCCGGAGTTCTTATTCCCCTCGCCCGGCAATACACCCCGCCGCAGCGAGAAAATTTTGAGCGCACGAGTACACGTATAGAGAAAAAGAAGGAGATAGGAATGTAGAAAAAGGAAGCAGAACGAGAGAGACTTATATATATATACTTATACTTATAACTAAATGTCTAAACTAAACTAAAATTATAAATATGGAAATTAGAAATGGATGTTTACAAGATAAAAAGCTGACGGAAAAATGGACAGAGTGAGAGAAAGAGAGAAGACAAGGGAAGAAAAGAGAGAACGATAGAGAAAGAGAGAGAGAGTGAGTGAGTGAGTGAGTTTATTAATATTTGCCGTGGTTATTCCACAGGCAAAAAAAAATACAAATTGAGATAAAAAATAATATTATAAAATAATAATTAAATAATAGCGATATAATAACTTAAAAATAGAGTGATACTATATATATAAAAATGAAAATAAACTTATGCTAAGATACAGCGATTTATACAAAAATTGTAATAAGTACTCTCGCGAGAGAGAGAGAGAGAGAGGAAGAGAGAATAAAAGAGAAAAAAAGAGAGAAAGATAGAGGAAAAGAAGCCCCACCCCCGCTTTGAGAAGCTGGTTGGCCGTGGGCTGGCCGGGCGCGACCCTCGGTCCGGGGAGAAAAAAGAGCGCGGAGCCATTGATTTTGAATATGTAATCCCGGGCATTTTATTATTCCACCATGAAAGTTCCCGGGAATGGTTAAAAAGGAGTTTCGGTGGAGGAGGAGGGTAGCAGGGAGGGGGCGAGAAGGCTAGCAGGGGGTGGAATAGCGAGTTCGGGGGGTGAAAAGGGACGAAAGGAGGTGGAGAAAAAAATGTGAGGGAGGGTGGGAGGGGGTGAAAAAAGGCGGAAGGGGACTCGAGGGTGGAGGGTGGGGGCGCGAGATGGGGGTTGACGCCGAAGGAACGAGCACGAAAGGGATGGGACGTTGAATTGGGGGGAGAGGGATGCGAGAGACGGCGGGGGGAGGAAAAAAATGGGGAGGCGAGAGAGGGCTCTGAAAGGACTCGGCGGAGTGGGCGAAATTCGCGATGGGCACCCCGTGCTGGGGCGAATGAAAGAAAAGTTGCTCGAGCTCTCTCGCTTCGCGGAGAGTCGGAAACGCGGAGGGGGATGATGAGAACGAGGGACGATGGGAGAAAGGACGAAAGGAGAGACGATTGAGAGAAAAGACGCGAGAAAGGGACTCAGTACGAATTTTAAAAAAATTATAAGGTGAAGAAAGAGAGAGATTGAGAGAAAATTAAAAAAAAAAAGAATAGAATAAAAAAGGGAAGAGAATATGAGAAGAAATGGAAGAAAAAAAAACTTGGAGAATAAAATAAGAGAAGGAGAACGAGAGAAAAGAGAGAAATATGTATGAGAAAAAAATTGACGAAGGGTAGAAACTAAAAAAGAACAAAATATGGAAGAAGAAGAAAGAAAAATAAGATTGAGTAAAAGAACTGAGAAAGAAAGTCAGAGAATAAAATTAGAGAATATAAACGAGAAAAAAGAAAGAAATACGTATGAGAAAAAAAATTGACGAAGGGTAGAAACGGAAAAAGAACAAACTATGCAGGAAGAAGAGAGAAAAACAAGATAGAGTAAAAGAACTGAGAAAGAAAGTTAGAGATTAAAATTAGAGAATATGAACGAGAAAAAAAGAAAGAAATACGTATGAGAAAAAAATTGACGAAGGGTTGAAACTAAAAAAGAACAAAATATGGAAAAAAAGAAAGAAAAATAAGATTGAGTAAAAGAACTGAGAAAGAAAGTGAGAGAATAAAATTAGAGAATGTGAACGTGATAAAAAAGAGAAATACTCACGAGAAAAAAATTGACAAAGGGTAGAGACTGAAAACGAACAAAATATGGAAGAAGAAGGAAAAATAAGATAGAGTAAGAGAATTGGGAAAGAAAGTCAGAGAACTAAATTAGAGAATATGAACAAGAAAAAAAGAGAAATACGAAAAAAAATTGACAAAGGGTAGAAACTGAAAGAACAAATTACAGAGGAAGAACAAGAAAGAAAAATAAAAAGGAGTAAAAGAATTGAGAAAAATAAATAAATTACAAGAGCTTAGAGCAGATAAGAAAAATCGAATTTGTCGATAAGGGAAAGAAACTGAGAGAGCAAAGTGTGGCAGGAGAACGAGAGGGAAAAACGGAAGAAAGAGAACGAGATAAAAAAGAAATTAACGAAGGGTAGAAACTAAAAGAACAAACTACATAGGCAAAGAACAATAAGGAAGAAAAACAAAATGGAGTAAAAAAACTAAAAAATAAACAAGCAGAGAAAATACAAGAGATTGTACAGACGACAGAAATCGAAATCGTCGATAAAGGAGAGAAACTGAAAGAAAACAAAGTGTGGCAGGAGAACAAGAGGTAAAATAGAAGAAAGGATGTAAGAAGACAGAAGTAAAATGTGAATGAGAAAAAAAAATCAACGAAGTAAAAAATAGAAATTATGTATAGAAAAGGAATGAGAAAATCGAAAAGAAGAGAATTATAAATTTGGAAAAAATAAAGAGAAGATAAGAATTTGAGAAATAAGTGAGAGAGAGTAAGAAAAAGAATGGAAAGAGAAAAAAAGAAGCGAAAGGTGTGAGAAAGAGAAAGAAAAAAAAAGAGAAATGTAGAATGGCAGAGGGAAAAAGGGAGAAGAGTAGAAAAAAAAGATGGTTACTGCCCAGGCGATCTCCACCCCCTGAGAAAAGTTTCGCCTGGGCCTCCCAGTCGCTAACAACCACCCTCGTGGCTCTCCTTCCACTTCCAGACCGAATCAGCCCCTCATGGAAAACCCACCCTCTCTTTTGACGTTTCAACGTCGCGTCCGCTCGCTGCTTACTTGCCAGGCTTCCACTAGCTCACTCCTACCGAGAAATCACCCTCTCTTCGACCTCCTATTCGTTTCATCCCTTATACGATTCTAAGACCTGATCAAGATATCTCAACGAGTGTATTATTCTTTATTATCTTATTTTATTCTTCCAGACTCCTCGCTATTTTACTGTTTTGTCTTTATAAATTATAATTTTTCGTTACTTTGTCAATGACTGAACACGTTATTTTGGTCTTTCTCTTCTCTTATTCATTTTTTCACTTTGTTAAAATTTTATACAGCTTTTTCTGGAAAATGTGAAAGTTTGCATTGCTGATTAATGTCATTTTTGTATAAAATAAAAAATTTGATAGATCCTCAAAATTTTGGACCCCTTGTTCAACTGGTTTTTGGATGAAATGAAAAAAAAAATTTCATTCGAAAATATTTTTTTCTTCAGTTGAAACCGATTAAATGATAAAGAATTTTATAAAAACTTGATAATAACGTGAAGGAATTACAGTAAAGACACAGAAGAAAGTAAATAAATGCGATTCTAATCCTATTTAAAAAATTAAAGGTTAAATTAAAGAAAAAAGGTAATTAAAGGAAAAATTTGATAATGAAATTTATTAAATTTGAAATAGCTTATAATAATATTTATAAATAATATTCAACGTTGCATCGACGTGTAAAATTATTTCTACTCTTAAATTTGCTATAAATAATTAATAAATATATATTTATAATCTACTCACTTTCATCCTCTTCAACATTTTTCATTAAAATTATCCTCTTTTGCTTTTTATCTTCACGATTTATTTAATTTTTTCTATCTCTCACAGGAGTAAAATATGTATACAAAATACGTGACAATTACACTAATTATTATAAAATTAAATATATATTATTTATACCCTATATCCTAAACATAATTTATTTTTAATTTGTGGTAAATTCATGACCGTAAAACTTCTGTCAGAATTTTTTTGCTCCCTTACTTTCTTATTTTTGATTTTTTTCCTTATTTCTTGTCGTGCTTCCTTCGAGGATTGTCGAGCCCGTTCTCGAATCTCCTGAACGAGCGATTGAATATTTTTTCGCCATGCCCGATTGGGTAGCCGTGCGAATAAGGCAGAGCGGGAAGGAAAAAGATGAACTCCGGGGTAAAAAACGTAGAAGGGAGGGAAAAAAAGATGCGTTCGTGCTGAGGGGGTGAGAAACGGGCGCCCGTCAAGCAAAAGAATCGCCATGGTAACGGAGAGCCGTCTCGTCGACGTCGAAACGAAAAGAGGGTCGGATTCGGAGAGGGGTCTCCTCAGAACGATACACACGAATGTGTACTCATTTTTCGCCACCATTTTTCTCATACACGAAAAACAAAATTTCCAAATAAATAACAAAACGTGAGAAAACAAAAAACAAACGTATTAAACGATTTTATTTTACTGCATTTATATCCTTAAATATTTCCTTTTTAGAATATTTAATTTATTACACGTTTCATTTTCTTTTAATATTTTATTTTATGAATATTTTATTTTTTTAATATTTCGTTTTTTATTTAACGAGCACCAACGCGACTGCTTTTTTTTGACATATTTGAATTGATATTTTGCTGTTCTTTTATAGGCACATACTTCATACAACTTCGCACAATACGCACTCTATTCCGATTAATTGATTAAAGGTTTTATCTCTTTTTTTATATAGGATACATCCACACTGACATTTAAAAAAAAGTATTTTGAAACGATATTATAAATTTGAAACACTAAACTATTCACTTTTCGTATGATTGAAAATGACTGAAATAAGTGACACTCAATATTGAACTTGTCGAATTTCTACGAAATGTTTTTCGGTAATAAACTACCCGCCGAGACTCGACACGTCTTACCCCGACACTTTATACCGGCCTAATGATTTCAAATTGCGTGATAAAACCGAATAATTAAGATCGTGTTCGGTTTTTCACTCGACCTCGATCGATCACCATGGAAACTTAATGACTGGGTAATTAACGAAAATTTGAAAAAATTTTTTCCTCGTTACGCTCGACGAATTTCCTCTCTTTGTTTTTAAATGTTTATTGATCCCCGAACTATTCAGGTATAATTATCCAGGTATACTTGGTATAAATAATAGAAAATTGTGTTAAAAGTTCTTTTAAAATGAGTTGAGAAAATTTTGCGGGTTCGAGGACCTCCAGCCTGATTTATCGAGAATCGACAATAGGAAAATCTCAAAATTTCAAGTGGCGATATCTTTTCGTGTCCTTGACGACATCGATTTCGTAATAGGTAATTCCTGAAAATGTTTGCAAGACGAAATAAATTATTGAAACATCAAGGTCATTATTTCCAAAGCATCGCACGTTGAATTTTTTTTAACGAATAAAAATTAGCCAAATGCTTAAGTATAAATGCTTTAAATATACAATTTTAAACATATTCAATTTTTAATATATAAAAAATTATGAAAAAAAACTCATCTTTTACTTATATTCGTTTTTCTTTAATACACAGACAAAAAAAATCTACTGGAAAAAGGCATTAAATAAACTTATGTAAAAATTTAAAAAATACTTTTAATTCCCGTAAATTGTATTAAACGATTTTATTTTACTGCATTTATATTCCTTAGTATTTCCTTTTTAGAATATTCAATTTCTACTTGTTTCATTTTCTTTTAATATTTCATGTTTTAAATATTTTACTTTTTAAATATTTGGTTTTTTTTTACTTTTGAAATATTTGATTATTTAAATATTCAATTTTTAAAATATTTCATTTTCAATATATAAAAACTCACGATAAGAACCTCATTTTTTACTTACACGTTTTTCTTTAATAAAACAAAAAACAAAAATAAATCTACTGAAAAAAGGCATTGAATAAACTAAAAACAAAAAAAAACAAACAAAAAACTTTTATTTCGCATAAAATTTTTTATCAATTCCTTTACGAAGCAAATAAATATCGAAAGTTTGAAGAATCGCGGAGTGAAAAAAAAATTGCTCGTATCGGGCAGGCCGGAAAAGGGGGATGAATTCCTTCATCGCGTCTCTCGTCTCATCTTTCGTCCAGCAATCGATTAGCATCTACATGCATGAAAATAAAGAGGAAAAATTCCGTGGTTCCTCGCACAAGCGAGAATACAACTCGGCTCGCGAAGGTCCGGGAGGGCGAGGAAGCAAGGGGGGGAGGAGGAGAGAACGCTGAAAACGAATATTCGAAGGGTGGATTGGATTTTAATTAGGTTCCGCGAAAGAGAGTTCTGGTTGGCTCAAATTCTCCTCCGATGTGACGATGACGAGAACGACCAGCTCAAAATCTCGACTAACAACCGATTGCGAGATAAAATCTCGACGAATTAGGGAACATTTTTAAGGATGCCTTGCAAGTCAAATTGAATAAATTAAAAAAAAATTTTTTAATCGAGCTATTTATTACAGCACTTCGAGAAGGGTAAAATAAAGTCGAAATATTTTTTACGATTTTTTTAAACATGCTATTAAGATTGTAATTAAAAAACGTCGAAATATAGTATTAGAATTTTAGATATTAAAAATTATTTTGGACAATGGAAATCAAATGTTGATTTTGGAAAATTTTGACATATTTTTGTTTCTTTAAAAACATTTTTTTTCTATTTTTATTACTCTACTGGTGAAATATAAATTTTAGCTCAGAGTGACCACTGTGCTTATTATATAAAATTAAATATATTTTATAGTAAAATGAACCATTTTTAATAAAGAATCTGTACATAAAATATTCATAGCCCTATAGATATAGTAATTACTTTATTCGCAAAGAAATAATTTCTCACAGAATATTTTTATCTTGCTATTCTTCGTCACTTCTTTAAACCAAAAAATATCTGACAATTTTTTTAAATCGTTACCATTTTACCTTCGTTAAAATATTGATTAATATTGTTTACCATATACGCAGTTTATAAAAATTGATCAAATAAAAATTTTGATGTCCTCTAAGTTTGACGGAATTTTAATTACCTCTTAGCTTCTTCAGGCACCATTTTTTTTTCTTGAAATATTCTTGTATTTTTAATACATATATTTTATAACTCCATATATTCAAATATATAACTTTCAAGAATAAAAAACATTAAATTAATTTTATAACCCTGAAAATCATCAAAGACAATTTATCATAAAATATAGAGCAACTTTTATTTAAATCCTCTCGAGATGACAAAATGTCTGAAAAAAATCCTGATGACGTTTATACACACGACGAAATGCACGTTTCAAGGAGCTGAAAAAAAGATAAGAGGCGAAGAAAATCTGAAAAAGTTTCGTAACGCCATTGGCACGTATTTCGTTCGTTTTTTTTGTATTTCGTGCAAGAGGACACCTTGCTCGTCGAAAAGGGAAAAAGGTTTGAAGTCGTGCAAGAGGATGAGGGGTGTCGAGAGCCCGAGGGGTGAAAATCTCGAAGGAAGTCTTCTCTCGCTTTCTCTTTCTTTCTCTCGCGGGGGTTGCAACTTTTTTAATCAACGCCCGGTTTAATTATACGCTCGATGATAAAGGTGTCCTCGTCGGGGGCTCCGAAGAAATTCTCCACTCCCGTGAGCTGCTTATATCGAAAAATAGAGGGCTCGCAGGGCCCGGCGCGGACTCTTCGGATCGTACGCGAGCTCGCTCTCCGAGAAAACCACCCCGAGGAACAAAATCAAGCTCGACTCTCCGCCAAACAAGATTTGACTTATTGCGCCTCCAACATTTCTCCCTCGTTAATTTTTTTCTCCTTTTTTTTCGTTTCATTTTTTTTGGCTGCTTTTACTTTCATTTAACTTTCTTCATTCATTTCTTCTTACTCAAGTTTTTTGCACATTATTTGCTTGATTCCTTTTTTCGTCTGTTCTTTTATTGATTTTATTTTTTGTTTGCTTTTATTATTATTTGTACGATTATTTTTTATTTGTATATTAATCACTTTAATAAAATTTATTTTTATGTATTTTTTGTTTTTCTTTTTATCTTTGTCCAATATTTCTCCCTTGTTAATTTTTTTCTCCTTTTTTCGTTTAATTTTTTTTGGCTGCTTTTACATTCTTTTAACTTTCTTCATTCATTCCTTCTTACTCAAGTTTTTTGCACATTTTTCACTTTGATTACGTTTTTCATCTGTTCTTTTATTGATTTTATTTTTCTCACCTTTTATTCTTTTTTTGACAATTCTTTCTAATTTGTGTTAATTTTCTCAATAATAAATTTATTTTTATGTACTTTTTTTCGTTCTTTTTATCTTCGTAGTTTTATGTTTAATTTCTACCTTCCCACAATTTTTTTTCGACTCTTATAATCTTTTATCCATTTTTCAATTCTTTCTAATTTATATTAATCTCCTTAATAAAATTAATTTTTATGTATTTTTTGTTTTTCTTTTTATCTTTGCAGGTTTTTTTTTTACAATTTCTACCTTTCTACAATTTTTTTCTCGACTTTGACGATATACTTTTTTCTTCTCTTTTATTTTTCATATCGTCCTTTCTTCGTGAATTCGTAATGAGAATTCTATGGACCATGGACTATTACAGAAATAGCTGTTCATCAAAAGACCCTCTTTAGTGGGTGTCGTTCTTTCTTCTCGTAAAATCTATAACCGTGGTAATCAATTGATTATCTTTTACAAATTTATCAATCATTTAGTTGTTGTATTCTCAAAAGTTATTTACTTTTGTTGCTCGAAGTTTTTTGAACTTATTTGTATAATGTATTATTTTTTTCTCCTCTCCGGAGCCGAAAAATCGTATACGCACCACGGGCAGTAAGTAAGAAAGCCTCAGATCACATGTTTGTCGACCTCGGCTTCGCCTCGGATACTATTTTGTAATTTATTATCAAAATAAGGAAATAAATAGTATACGAACGTTTATATAATACATATATAGCTCTCTTGAAATTTCATGCATTAATTTTTTACTCATTTTTTTACATTTATTATTACATTTTTTACTTATTCTTAAAATAATCAAATAATTAAATCCTGCAAAAATAAAAATAATATTTTATTCATATGTTTTCTTAATAATATTTTGAGAACTGAAAAATGTGTTTAAAATTTTTTTCTTATATTTTTAAATACAAATTTTTTTTTGAGCGTAGACAATGATGAGTTTAGGTTCATAAAATGAAGGAATATTTTGACGGAACATCAATAGTTCACTGATTCGAAAATCGTATCGGGTTAAAGAAGGGTTCGGTGATTTTAGCATTGACGAAAATTCAGGGACTCTAATGGGATCGTGTTTTATGGATTTTCACCTGCGAGCACGTGAAAGAGTGGCTCGTACCTGGTCGCGTGCCAGATTACAACGTTTACCTGCTGCGCTTGTCACATTTGATCTTGGATACGAGTTATTGGATATTGACGCTCGAGAGCATTCAATAGAGTAAAAAAAGTGAAATTTGACCCTTGACTCTTCGATCCATTTTATTTTTCGCCATATAAAACTGATCGATACGATTTTTTTTTCTCAACTAAATATGATAAATATTACAAAGCAACATCTGCAAATATTTCATTACCATTTAATTATCCTAATTAAACATTTTTGTTAAAAATAAACTTCAACCCTTTATATAGAACTTAGTAATAATTTATCGATCAATTAAATTTTATAAATAGCAAGGGAAGAACAACGACTAACATTTTGTTATAAATTGATTGTTTTTAATTCAATATTTAACAAACTAATTTTAATATTGTAAAATAAATATGGGTGCATATAACGATGCTCGCGAGAGATTCAAAAGTTCTTTTTTTTCTCTTTTTTTTTAATGGCATTCAACGTCATTTTTTTACCTGAAAAAAAAAATAAAACCTCATTGACTTTTCTATATTAATTTACAGCCAGAATACATGTTTTTTCCTCCATCACTTTGTTTCAAAGAACGTTGAAGCTGTTATGAATAAAAAGGTAATATTTTTTGAGACTATATTTTATTTTTCACCACATAAAACTGATCAATACGATTTTTTTCTCAACTAAATATGATAAATATTACAAAAGAACATCTTCAAATATTTCATTATACATAATTCAATTATCCTAATTAAATCTTTAACCCTTTATATAGAACTTAGTGATAATCTATCGATCAATTAAATTTTATAAATAGCAAGGAAAGAACAATGACGAGCATTTTGTTATAAATTAATTATTTTTAATTCAAGATTTAACAAACTAATTTTAATATTGTAAAATAAATATGGGTGCATATAACGATGCTCGCGAGAGTTTCAAAAGTTCTTTTTTTTCTCTTTTTTTTCTAATGGCATTCAATGTCATTTTTTTACCTAAAAAAAAATAAAGCCTCGTTGACTTTTCTATTAATTTACAGCCAGAATACATGCATTTTTTTCCTCCATCACTTTGTTTCAGAGAACGTTGAAGCTGTTAAGAATAAAAAGGTAATATTTTTTCGGGCTCATTGTGCGTACTAAACGGTACGAAATCATCTCGTGATGCTCGACTACCCTTTACGCTCCCTGCGGTTACGGTCGACGATTAATTACCCCGTAGTTATCGGGCAAAAGATTCCCTTCGGGCTAATGCTTCCATGGAGCGAGGCAAAAAAAAAACTCGTGTAGTTTCAAACTTTTCTACGACCCTGTGTTTCCATTTTTTTCCCTTCCTCCTTCCTGCATTTTTTTGACAGTTTCATTGTTACTTTTCCGAGCGAACGAGCTTGGACAATGAAAAAATGTTATTTAGAGTCCAATGTACATTTTATTTCGAATATTTTTTTCGTACGTGAATTTCAAATTAAATATTTTTTACATCTACTTTTTTTATTTTTTCACTATTATAGGTACACTTTTTTTTGTAAGTGTCTGAAAAAATTGCAATTTTTATTGTCAATTATTCTCCAGAATAGCGATTTCTTATAGTTTCGCTTCAAAGCCTAAGATGAGTGATTTCATTGAAAATTTACGTAAATTACGTTGTTGCTATTTCAAAAAATCATACTATCGACTTTTAAATCTCTTTTAATTTGTTCAATTCGTATAATAAACTAATAATTTGTAAAGTATGAGGATGAAAGAAAATTAAATCATAAATAATTCAACAGTAGCCAACAGTATTTTTTTTACTTCTACTTCTTCTTTTTCACTTTGCAGTTTTAATATAGCGTAAACATGATTCAGAAAAACAACATAAATTAGGCCTTCAACGTGAATCAGATTATGACTTAGGCTTGCCAATTAAGGACAATTGAAACTAACTAGTGGTTAATTTTAGCTCTGAAAAGTGACTAATCTAATTAACAACCTTCCTGAAATTGAGAATTTTCTCACAACGACGAATCTGTAGAAAAAAATAGTACTTGCTGTCGATATGTTAGAAAGTGATTTTATCGATGTCCCTGTGCCAAAAAGTTGAAGACATTCCCGAGAGATGGCTCTGCAGTCATGTTCCAAGACAACTCTTTTTTCAATCGATAATCGTACATCGGTAAGTTAAATTCCTGCATGATCGTCGAAGCTTGAGCAGGAATTTGCAAATCTTCCAGCAGTGATTCTCACCCGGCTTGGAAAATCTTGATCAAAAAAATTGTCACGTATTCGTAAAACGGCCCTTTAATTCTATACCGAGCAATTTATACCAGCCATAAAACAACAAATACGAACGACCACCCTCAATTTCTTTTTTCTTCGTCTTCTCGTTCCTGCTATTCAAATTATCCAAATAAATCGGAATTTATCGTCAATAAACTTAATTGCCTCGGTTCCATCATCCCCCTTCCCCCTTTTCCAATCGTTCTCCTTCTCTCTCGCTCCTTGCTCTCCTTTAATGCTCCAATTATTGCAGTTGGCTCCGCAATAAATCTTTTAATACCTGATCAAAACAAACGTTCATTGTCTTACGAAATTCTCATACGGAATATCAATGAATTGTTTCAAAACTTTTTGTTCTTAGATTTTTTTTGACACAAACCTCTAAAAAAATTTTAACTAAATTATGAAACAGTAATTTTATAAGTAATAACCACTATATTACAGATTGATTAATTTATTTAAATTTAAGACATTGTTAGAAAATAATAATAACAATAAATAATAATTACTGTTATAATATAGTTGTTAGAATGAAAAATAATTGAACAAATGCAATATTATTGCGATTGCATAAAAAATAATTGAAAATATAGATGCTTGGACTGTTCAAGAAATTTTGTATTGTCGTGTGTTCTGATAAATTAAAAATCGTCAAAAGTCACGAGAAAGGTAAATGGAATCATATAAATTAAAAATTTGGATCTGGAAGGGGTCGAACGAATGAATGAAGCTCCGAGTGGCAAGGATTCGACGTATTTTCATTTGTAAATATGCATTGGAATCTTTAGATGCGAATTTTAACGCACGAATGAAACTTCAAACACACCCCTATTATTTTTTGTATATGTACAGGCAATATTTTTCTCTCGCAAGTAAAAATTTTATCTACAGGCATGAATTTTCACTGAATAATTTTTTTCCGTACGAATAAGTATTCGTTCGTGGATAAAGTTTTTAAAAAATTGTTCTTTTATTCATACCCATAAAAATTTTGATAAATAAATTAAGTCGAATTAAATATTAACGTACAACAGTAAATAAATATTTTAAAAAGTTGAGTTTTTTACCTAAAATTTATTACTTACACGTACATGTTAATTGTTTACTAATTAAATTAAGACAAATTAAATAATAACGTACGAACGTTAATATAGTTACTTTAAAAAAATTAAATTTTAAGTTTTTTATCTCGAGTTTATTATTTCAAGTTCTTTACAACAATTCATTTGAATTATTAACTAATTAAATTAAATCAAATATTAATGTACGAAAGTATAGGTACTACTTTTAAAAATTAAATTTTGTTGTTTTACCTCAAGTTTTATTTATTTAAACTTTTTTTACCTACAAGTGCATTTAAGTTATTAACTAATTAATTGAAGTTAAATAAAATATTAACGTACAAGAGTTAAAAAATGTTGTAAAAAATGTATTATTAATTTAAAAAATAAATAATTAATTCATGGATGGAGTGAATTCCATGGACTGGAAATTCTTTTTTGCCTGACTAAAATTTTTTTTTCCTACAGATGAATATTAAAGCCAGCGCAGATAAATTTCTTCGTGTAATTCCGCGAGCATCCATCTCTCTCTCGATCGTTTAACACTGCCGGTTATGACACATTATAATAACGTATTCTCGGGCTGTAAAAACAGTTATTATTTTTCGGGACGATTGTTCGGGCACCGGGGCAGATGTCCGGGGCTCCGAGACTTTTTTACATTGGTTTTCCTATTCTCTTTCTCCTCCAAGTTGCAACAATCTCGCGCGCGTGATTTGCATACCGGCGAAACGAATCGGGGATCCCGGGACAGCAGGTAGTCGCTTCCGGTTTCGGGAGAGACCGTGTTGGCGAAAATGAAGTGGCCCGTACGCATTAATAACTTGACAACGGAGTCGCTCCCAGAGAGAAAAGAGTAAGAACTGGTTCGTTGGGGAGAGAGCGTACATTTCGGATCCCCCTCCCCCTCCCCCCTCGCGAGAATAAATTTAATCGCGAGAACGAGTTTTCAGCCAATGACCTAAAAATAGTTCTTTCTTCTCATTTCTTTTGTTTTATTTTTAAATAACCAATAAAAAAAAATATTCGTACTTTTTTTTCTTTCGTTTTCTTGATTCAGTCGAAAATTGTTTTTTTCCTTTTGGAATTATTTGTACATGATTTTATGATTTTTCCTAATATCTCATTTCTTTTGTTTTATTTTTTAGTAACCGATAAAAAAAATTCTTCGAATTTTTTAAATTATTTTTCTTGATTCAGTCAAACATTTTTTTTGCTTTTGGAATTTATACATGATTTTATATGATTTTTCGTATATAATTATTGGGTAAATATATCATGAATATAAATGATTTTTAATGTAGGAAAAAAAATTAATTTTAGATAACCGATGGAACATAAATTCTTGATGTTTCTAGATCTAGTCTAAAATCATGTGTCCTTTTATATAATTATTGGGTAAATATATCAATAAACGATTCTTAATATAAGCAGTAAATAAATTATTCTTAAATAACCAATGGAAAAGAAATTCTTAAATTTTTTTTCAAGTTTCTTGTTTCCGTAGAAAATTATTTTTCCTTGGAGCTCGTATTCAATTATTGGGTATAAACTTATCAATAAATCTTTTTTATAGTAAGTATAAAAACTTATTTTTAAATAAAATTAATGAAAAACAAATTCTTAATATTTCTTTTTTTTCAAGTTTCTTGATTCTGTCGAAATCATTTTTTCTCTTGTAATTCGTACATAATTATTGGATAAATATATCAATAAATTATTTTTCAAATATGATAAAAAATATTTAAACAAAATAGATATAAAGACAAAATTCGTAAATATTACGTTTTTTAAAGTTATTTGAAATTTTTCAATTTTTGGCATTCCGAACTTTATTAAAAAATCCGTAATCCTGCTTCGGGTATTCGAATGAAAGAAGCAGGGAGTAGGGGGTGCAATTAGTGGCGAGGGAGCTTTGTCATCGGCGAATTTTCCCAAGGCTCTCTATTTCTCTTCTGATAAGAAGAAATCCTCGAGAAAGGCCGACGAGGGGCAGAGAGACAGACATCGATGGCGTTTTATTCGCGATGGCGTGTTTGCCGACGTTGACGGATGCTGAAAGCGTTAACAACCCTCCGAGACTCTTGCACAGACAACGAACGAGGCTCATCCACCATTTTTCAAATACCTTTATTTACGTACAGACTATCTCAAAATTATTATACAATAGGACGTACACAAGCTTAAAGTCATTTTAAACACAATTTGTTTAAAATTTGCATAAATTTTTCTCACCATCACTTGCAAATTTCAGTAATATTTATGCAAATTTAATGATACAAAGAACAAGATATTTATTGTTGAAAATCAATGCGTGTTAAACTTGCAATTTTAAATAAAGAATTTTATATTAAAGAATATTCGGTTAATAAAAATGGAAAAATTCGTCTTACGTGTAAAGTAAAGGCAAAATCATTGGGAAATTATTTTCAAGATAATCTCTTGATAATTTATATTGTCGTTCTTTGACATCTTATTAAAAGATTCGCAAAATTAGAGGAAGCGTTATCGAGTAGATATCGAGATATTGATTGTATAAAATTGTAACTTTTAACACGCGATCTTATGAGAAGTTTCGAAAAAAATCGATTTTCAAAAATGAATATCTCTATTTCTAGACGATGAATGTTATTAAAATTTGGTCATAAGTTAAGTATAATATTACTCTCAATGTATGCCAAATTTTAGCGAAAAAGTTGAAAAATAATTTCCACGTGAGAAACGATCGAACCTCCTTAACATTTTAGTACAATTATTGAGAACGTTTATTCCATATTTTTTAGGAAATTAAAAAAATTAATTTAATGATTTAACCTTTATATAGTTTATAGTAAAAAAAAATACTTTTACGAGTGGCGATCGTGAAAGAACGTTCATAACAAAGTTTTTATTCATCACTAATTATAATATTGTTTTTTTGAAAGAATAAATTATCAAACTACTCATTTATTTAAATCACTTTTTTATAGTTAAAACTGTTACATCCGTGTGACAAGTTTTCAATTGTTCCTCTCTAAATGATCAAAAAATTGTGTCGAAAAATCGATTAAATCAACCGATGATTATCCTCAATTAATTATTATGATTAATTATTACAAATTAATAAGCTGTATAAAACATAAAAGAAATTATCCAAATTGATTTCATAAAACAATATTTTCTTCATTTTTAACTTAAAAGTAACTCAACTTAAATTTTTTCCTGTGTTTGAGAAATTTATGGATCGCGTGACGCGGAAGAAAAAAAAGTTAATTCGCGTTGTTTGGCCGCGTGCCGGCGAGTTATAACAATTATCGGGTCGAGATAATGCCACCGAATCGCGTCACGCTAATGAAGTTAAGTCCTTCTTTGGAAAGCGTGACTCTCCTGTCTTCTCCCTCTTTTATTTCTTATTTTCTCTCTCTCATTCCAGCCCCGGTCTAACCCCGGCTTAAACTGTCTCCTCCTTGCAACTTGGCTCGCGTCCTTTCTGATTAACTTTCTCTCAGAAAAACCGCAACTTATTCTTTCCAGACTTTGAATTTTTGTATACAAATTACAGAATTTTTTCAAAGCATTTCTTTTACTAAATTAGCTAAACATGCAGAATATAATAAGCTATAAATTAAGTTTATTTTTTATTGTACAAGAGAATATCGAAAACAGCAAAATAAAATTTTTTATAATAAAATTATAAATGCGTTTCTAATAAATTTTAATAGGCAAGAATTAGTTTTGTTTAAATCAGTCGATGAAAATTTTATACTGAATTAAAAAATTGACGTTAATTAAAAGAATTAAACCAACAGACTTGATAAAAATTATGCGACAAGGTTTCATGGGACAGTAAATATACGTTATATATGAATACAAGATAAAATATATTAAAAAATTCATTTTATTTAGTCAACTTAATATTAAATTACATTTATTATTAAAAATGATTAAAAAGAGGATATGATTAAAAGAAGCATAAATATTTAGAGAACAAGTGGGGAAGAAAAGGAAAATTTTTGCGCACGATTTTGCACGTGTATGGAGAAATATATATTCGCAAAAAGTGCGGCGATGGGCGCAGCGATGGCTTTTCCCCTCTGGGTTCGCTCTCGTCGCGGCTCGTCCGCGATCGATGCGCGACCCCGGCGAAATTTTCAGGGGGGTGTGTTGCGCGCTCACCGCCCGTCTATCCCGCCAAACCTGCAACATGGACGCGAGAGGGTGAATTTTTCGAGGTCCATGAGCAAATCGCCGATAAACTTTGCCGCGCCGATAAAAACAAAAATAAGTTGTTGTGTTCAATATTTTTTTTTTAATATAAATAGAAATGATATTTTGCAATTGTGCAAAATTTTTCAATTTTGATAATCTTGCATTATGTATTAATAATTTTGGGATAATTTTGGAATTGTGCAAAATTATGAAAAATTGTGCAAAATTTTGCACAATTAAAAAATGCAATTTAAAGCAATTTTAAAAATGAATGAAATGATTTTGCACAATTGTACAAAATATTGAATATATGTAATTCTATACACGTTCAGTAATTTTTTTCTCATATAGATATAAATAATATTTTGCAATTGTGCAAAATTTTTCATTTTTGATAGTTTTGCATTATTAATAACTTTGGGACAACTTTGGAATTGTGCAAAATTATGCAAAATTTTGAAATTGGGCAAAAATATTCCCAAATATACAAAATATGCAAAATAAAAATTTTTCAATTGTGCAAAATTGCTTCAATCTATACGAAAACAAAATTATTGAATGCATAATTTTATATGGAATGCCTTTAAATATAATTTCTTTAAAACATACAGAGATGTACTGACTCATCGTTAGAGTTTATATAAGTTAAATAAGTTGCAATAATTATCACTATGTTGTATGTATCTGAATTACTTAATGATAAAATCATCTAAAATGTTTGCAACAATTTAGTACAATGTTAAAATCAAATTTTCACATGATTTTAAAAATATTCATGATTAAAAAATTATTTCTAATGATTTTTCAATTTTTAATCATTTTAAAATACATTTATAATGATTTTACGTTCGATTTACATACAAAAAAAAATAACAGTATACGAAGATCGTGTAAGAACCACTTGAAAAGAAAACTCGTAATAGGATATGGATTTTATTCGAGATATAATTATTTTTTGTTACAAAGCATTTTATCGTGGCGACAATTCGTTTTTTTTCCCACGATTTTCTCGAACCGCTGACGCGTCGATCGCTAATCGTTCACGGATCCGGAATGTCGTCATTGGACCCGCCGGAGTTGAGATTCATTTAGCAACGAGGAATAAAGGAAGCGATGAGAGGAGGAAGAACACAAAGAGTGAAAATAACGCCGCCACGGCCCGGTACATTAATTTAATGAACCTGATGAGGAGTTATCGTCTCAATTTATAAAGATTATCGACGGTCTCATACCCCCGTGTCGATCGAACAATCGTGACGGGGGGAAATGACTCTTTACGCTCAAGAAAATTTCGAGACTTTTCGCATTGTTGGATAAAATGAATCGACACTTTATGAGAAAAAAATAATTAAAAAGTCAATTATTCGAAAGTTATATTTAAAAAATATAAGCATTTATTAATTTTTTTTAATTTTGCAAAATAAAAAAAAAAGTTCAACAATAATGTAAAGTATTTATTGACATTTATTTATTTTTAACAAAGTGATAATCTATACTTATTTCTCTTAAAAAATTGAAACAAGATCTTTCTTTAAGCCATAATCTATATTAAAAAAGACATGAGGCTTCTAATCGATTCATCGGAATATATAGCGCATTATGCGAAGCGCATTGACTTTTGGCTAATCTCTACTCATTCAAAAAAAATTCACCGTGAGCTGCTTTGGAAATAATGACCTTGAAGTTAAAATAAGTTATAATAATTATTAATTTCATTTTGCAACAATTTTCTAGAATTTCTCATCATAAAGGGGACATCGTCGAAGACACGAAAAGATATCACAACTTGACATTTTGACATTTTCCTATTTTCGATTCTTGAAAAATTAGTCTGGATGTCCTTGAACGCGCTAAATTTTCTCAGCTCACTTTTATTACAACTTAACTGATGCGTATGATAATGTGAGAACAACTTTGCAATTGAATTTTCTACTATTTGTAGCAAAAAGACCTGGACAAATATACCTGAATAGTTCGAGGATCGTAAACATTAAAAAAAAAGGGAAAATTAGTAAAGGGAAGCATTATTATTTCAAGGAACTGATACTTAAATATACAAATTTTTGAAACATTGACAGAGAACACCTGCTACTCAACATCAATGTTACATGTATTATGAAAAAAAATTAGTATACAAATTTTTTTTTAAAAAACAAAAGTCTAGATAGTAAATTATTTTACATCAAGGTAAAACTCTGCATTCAGAAAGATAAAAACGAATAATTGACGAACTTGTAAACATGGAATTTTTTACGAATAAAAAGTTGCATACAATGTGCATGAACCATACATACAAATCGAAACTTACATTATTTCAAAAAATTCTTTATATCATCGAGTTGCTTAATCTGTGTGTCTATTTTTTATTCGCACCGGATGGTGTTAGCAAGAATAGTGTTACTTCATTAATTTTACGCATTAAGTGGTGTTTATATTGGGATTTTAATTATTTACACTGATTTAACGCAGCATATTAAACCACATCTATTAACACCATGCCATTCTACACCAAACGGTGAGAACCATATAGACCAAGAATGGTGTTTAATTAACACCACTTTAACACCAAATTTTTTACAATGATATATACGACTTTTCAATCTCGAAAACCAATTTCGATAAAAAATCAAATTTAAATAGCAGTAATTGAAAGCTTTAACTATCAATTTAATAATTTAAAAATTCCTCAAAAAAATCGTAGAAACGTAATTTCATTAAAATAAAATAAATAGAGCGAAAGTAATGTTTATCTCCGAGTCTTTGTTGTCGAGAAGTACGAGAGAGAGTGTCGGGAAAGTGTGGAAGCGGAGTGTGGAAAAAAAGCGTCGATATGGAACGTTATAAAATCGAGTTTGAGAACAGAAGTCGTACGAGCAGGACTGGGGGTCGTAGAATGGGAAATAAGGGAAGGCGAGAGAGCCTTTCTCGTTTTCTTTTTTCAACCGAGTCTCCAGTTTCTCGTATTTCCTAGAGACTCTCTCTCTCTCTTTTCTCGTTCGCTTTTCTCCAAACCCTCCTGTACTTATATTCCTCCTCTTCTCCTTATTTTTTTCTTCTTCTGTTACTCCACTGCGATCAATAGCGTGTATTCTTGACGCACACACATTGTATCCGACGAGGGGCACACGCACTCCTTCCAATATCCTCTCCCGACTTTCGGTACCTCCGCTCGACTCTGTACTCCGCATCTTTTTCCCTCTTCCATACATAAATACCTTTTCGTATCGCACCATACACAAAATTCACGAAAAAAAAAAGATTTAAAAGTGTACAAAGAGCGTGCAAGAATCCCCTTAAAAAAAATTCTTGATTTTTTGTATAAGATCGTTGGCTGACAGTAAAATTTTTACATATAAATAGATTTGTTAAATTTATATGTATGCACTTTTTAATACGGAAATAAATTTGGTTTGGTTGGTATAAAAATAAAGATAACCCACTGATTATTATTATTATTTTTTGGTTTTTCGTCATAATAAAAACTATAGAAAAATGTAAGTGTTGATCTGATCAAGATAGAGACTTGGAGAGTAAAAAATTTTTTGCTTCTCTCTTGAAATATGAATCCGAGTGTCCAGCCGTATTCAAGCATCATTTCATTTTTTGGCGATTTCCTATGAAATTTTTAATTTTTTATATTTTTCAAATGAACCGAAAAAAAATTATTTTTCGTTAAATTGAAAAATCTGAGAAGTAACGCAAAAAGCTTTCTAAATTTTGGCATAACGTTTTTACACTATTTATTTTTTTTAACCATGAATCTACAAAGATGTCCTCGAACATAAAAAGCCCTTATAGACTTTTATATAGTTATTTCACAGTTTAAACATATTATTAAAAAATAGCATCAGGTATTAAAAAAAATTATTTAACAAATCTAAAATAAATTGCAAAAAGAATGATTAAAAATATGAAATGTGTGAAAAAGAATTGAGCTTTTGAGTGAGCTCTTTGCGAATTCTGTGAGGCACTTTGAACTAGAGTTATAAGAGCACTCCAAGACGAAAAATACTCTTGAATATGATTCTTCATTCGACAGGTGATAACTTGGTCAATAAAAATCGTATGGAATCTTCAAACAACATTTTTTTATAGAAAGAAAAATTTCCTTTCGGAAGGTTGAAGAGAATTTTTCGAAATAAAATATATTTCTTCCTCGAGGACGAGTGTAAAATGCGAAATTTGAATTTTTCGTTTTATCTTCTTTAAGACTGAAAAAGAATGTAAAAGGAAGACAATTAGATTTTTATTAATACCATCGACATTAAGATAAAAATTCGAGTATTTAAATGCTGTTTTATTAATTTTTTACATTCACTTATTTTACCAGAAATGCATTTGTTCGAAAATTATTTGTTCTTTGATATTTTTCGAATTTTCAAAGATTAATAAGTAAAAATTGAGTGACCCTATATTTTTATTGCTCCATACAAAAATGGCAGATTTTATTGAGAAAAAAATAATTCAAATATTAAAAATAATATGACGCAAATTGTCCATAACTATTGGAACGTTTACCTTATCTATAGATTTAGATGCAGAAATATCGATTTAGATTTAGAAGAATAAATTTAGATCTAAAAATCTATATTAAAATTAAGAAGTTTAGATTTCGGTAGATAAATTTAGATTATATAGATGTAGAAATAAACCATATATAGAAATAAATTTTTTTTTACTTTTTTATTATCGAGATATACAATAATTGGAATAAAAATGATAAATTTTTGTTACTATACCATTTTGTAACGAACTTTTGGCTCGCAGTGTATAAATACGTTCTGTATATATAAGTTCGTTCGCATAAATGTGTGTACATAGCCGAGTATGTACGCGCATTCGCAGGCACATGCGAGAATGGAAACATCGGGGGAGGGCGAAGAGCTCGAGCGAGAGAGACGAGAAAGCTTTCGCATAAGCTTCAATCTTCGTCGTCTTCCATCCGCGCTCAGCGAAAGAACGGCTACGAGTGTGCCGGAGCTCCGAGAAAAAGTATATTGGCGAAGAAGGAATAAGCAAGAGCAAAAAAAAAACACGAATTTCTATATATCATTTTCTACAGGCCATTCCGTACCAAAACACAATTCGTGCACTTTTGTATATTCTCCCCTTTTTATACCTTAAAACGAAAAATAAATTATTCCCCAATAAACATATTGATCAACAAATCATCCATACAAAATCTTAAACAATTGCTAAAATTTGTTCTTTTTTTCCCTTTTAATCATTTTTATAATTTACCATTCTTATCGTTCGAAAAAAAAGTTATTAAAAAACAATGTATTCGAGTGAACTTTTTAGTAATCATTTTTTAAATAAATTATTTTAGCAACGTTCGATTAATATGCTGTAAGAAAAATAAATAATAAAATGTAAAAAAGCCCATATATGGAGACGTAAGAACGAACGTATGAGGCAAGTGTGCGTCTGTGTGTCGGGAACGAGGGGTGGCTTCGATTACGCGAGGTGGTGAGGGGCGAGAGCGGGGAGGGGGGGGGGGGATGGAAGGGAGAAACGGAGTAAGGGTGAAGAGTTCACGAGACGGAAAGCTCCGGCAGGCACAGCTATCGGAAAACTTTTATCCGAGCTTTCGCTCGCTTTTTCCTCCTATACGTGATGCAGAATTCTCATCCTATTTCCCAGCTCTCCGGCGCTTTTCAATTCGGCAAGGGCACGCCCAGCGTTTCTCGACAATCGGGAAAATATATAGACTCGAGGGCCATCCATGTCCACCTGACTTCTCGATGACGCTGTCCCCTTGTCGTTTCTTTCATCCCCATTTTCTTCCTCCATTCCCTTTCAAGGTGGTCCTCCTGTTACCGGTGTTATTAGATGAAAATCTTGAATCAAGGGTGCTGTTTTCATAAGCGAATATATGATGGAATATTATTGAATATTTTTCGTAATATTAAAAATGATAATTTTGAAAGATCGTGGAAAAATTTTACGACGATTAGGAAGCTCGTTTGTTGAGATATTAATTTTGTTTAAAATTTCTATTTTCTGTACCTTTGCGTAAGAGCATGTATTTTAAGGTAAGAGTCGCGTGACAGTATATTCAAGAGTTTGACTGTACGTGTTAACTAAATGGTGAATCATCACTGGAATTTTTTTGAGTCAGAATTTTTTCAAAATTTCTACTGATTTTCTTTGACATCGTATTAAAATGTGTGAAAAATTTGAAAAGGCTTCACTATATGGGGTTATCGAAATATTTATCTTTAAAAATTGTCACTTTTATAATATGGGATTTTATTAGAGATTAAAAAATTTGACGACTATCAACAATTAATTTCTCGATTAATAGATTGTGAAGCTTTATAAAATTTGGCATACATTTCGACACGACCTCAAAGAAAACATGTGCAAATTTTTAAGAAATTTTGTCTGAAACAATTTTATGCTACTCTTAACTTAGGGTGCTATTTTATACAATAATGAATATCTAAGTAACGTTATTTAAGTGAATTTTTGCACTGATATTTATATGCCATTTTTTTAGACCACCATAATATATATAGTTTAAAAAATACGTATAAATCGTTGATCATTTGAATAAGAAATTCAATTTCAAGATATATCATACAATTTTCTCACGAGGCCTTATATCGGTATGTCCAACATATTATATTGATCGAATTAAAAAAAGACTTGATGATCAGAAACTTAAAACTATTTTTTATAAACTTATCTATATATAGTCGATTCGTAAAAAGTCTAGCTTTTATTAAGATAATTATAAAAACATTTTCAATTTAAGTAGAAAAATACATGTTTAACCTTACAAAATTGACAACACCAGCTGACAATAATGACGATGTTATAATTCCCTAAATTTCAACGAAATCTTTTGATGTGTCCTATTTACTGCAGATTCTCCACGAATTTTCTTCAATTATTGAAAATAATTAAAGTGATTAAAAAATCGATGATTTTGATTATTAAGCAAATAAAATAAAATAAAAATTTCTTTATAAATGGTCAATTGTTTATTAAATATCATTGTAAATATTGTAAGCTTTATCGATGGACAACAATAATTTGAAACAAAAATATTTTTTGTAATTAAAGATTTTTTACCCTTTCACTTTCCAGTCAGATTTTGAGAGAATTTGCGTCAATACACTGAAAAGTTTGTTCGATTCGAAATTCACTTTCAAATATTCGACCGTCATTTTTACGCGTTCGCGGCTCGCGAGCGAGCGTTCTCCATACGCTCGCGAGCGAGAAGCGTGACGAATGACTTCGACAGAGGCTCTCGAGCGAGGAAAGTGAAGAATATGAGAAAGCGGAGGGGGAGGAAAAAGAAAATAAGAAAAGTAAAAAAAAATGAAAAAGAGAGCGTTCGGAATCGCCGGGAGCGACGATGAAGGGAAAAAGCGTGAAAACCGTTCCTCGCGAGTGTAAAAAAGTGGAAAAAGAGTTGACGAGAAACGTAGCTACGAAGGAGAGAGGGAGACGAAAATAAGACGCGAACGGAGAGTAAAAAAAGGAGGAAATAATAAAAGCAAGAAAAAAAGGGAAAATGCGAAGAAGGAGAAAAAATAAGAGGGAGAAAGGGGTGGTGGCGTGAAAACGTAGCGAGGGTTGAAAGTCTGCGAACGACGTTGGCGTCTCGACGAAATGACTGATCGATCCTAATTCCTCTCTCGCTGGCTCTTTTTTTCCTCTTGCGAATCGGGCCATCGATAATCCACGTTTCTACTCCATACAGAGGCAACTTTGTAATCAATCAATTAGGCCTTTGAAAGTTTACAAAATTTACGAATTTATGGTGAAAAATTTATTGGATAAACACATTTTTTAAATCAAATTTATTTTGAAAAATTACCCAAAATTTTTTAAAAACTGCATAACACAAATCTTCCTGAAAACATGGAGAATAATTTAAGAACATATAAATAATTAGAAATTAATTAACTAGATATAAAATTATCTGTCTTTACAATATATGTATATCTAAATAGAGTTTAACTATAAATTAAAAAAATATTTTAAAACTATTAACTTAAATGTTATTAAACGAAGTATTCATAGATATTTATAAAACATATTTAAAAAATATTTTTAGAACATTTTTTTAAATTTTAAAGTATTTTTAAGATTTTCACATAATTAAACTACACGAAAAAAGGTGTTACTGTACAATTTAGAATTACAATACAGAATTTACAATTACAATTACAATTTACAATGATTGAAACAAAAAAGGAAGTTGATTCGTGGTGGATGAAGCTCGTGCTCGAAAAACCCATTCGTTTCTCGAGGGATCTATAATTTCGTGCTCGAAGAATGACCCTGTCTATTTTATTTATCGACAATATAACATATATTTGCCGAGGGACCGCAAAACACCTGCCTCGACCACAGGTACAGAAGCGAAGAGTGCTGTTCCCGAGATCTTGGGGTGCGTTCCGACGTGGGAACTCTTTTTGACATCTCACCCTTGATTTATACATTCTTATGCGCATTTTTGACACCCTTCGTATTTATTCTATTTATCCCTTTCTACCTTGTATACCTTTTCTGCTTTTTTCTCACTCAGTCAATTATTTTCTTCATTCTGACATTAAAAAAATTTTTTTACTTCACTTATTCTTTATGGGTGTACAAAATTTTTTCATCATTTTCTTGAATCACAATTTTTCGAAAATTTTATTCTATTTTTTTTCTTTTCTGCCTTTTTATTACTCAGTCAATTATTTTCTTTATTCTAACACTAAAAATAATTTTTTTACTTCACTTACTCTTTATGGGTTTACAAAATTTTTTCTTCATTTTCTCGAATTACAATTTTTCGAAAATTTTATTTTATTTTCTTTTCTACATTGTATAGTAAATTTTGTTTCTGCTCTTTATCTTTAAATTTATTGTTTTTGAATTTGATTCACATGAATTTGAATTTTTCTCTTGATTAATTCATCACTGTTTTTCGTTCGGTGTGATTTCTTTCGCACTTTTCGTCTTCTTTATGTGTGTAAGAAAATTATCTTTAATTTTTTCGAATTATAATTTTTCGATTTTTATTATTGTTTGTTTTTTTTCCACTCTATTCCGTAAATTTTTTTCTTAGGAATTTATTGAAAATTTGCACAAACTTTCTTTGCTATGGAATACATTATGTGTATCAAATTTTAAGTGGATTCATCACGTAGAAATCGATATATTTACTGTCAAAAATTTCAATTTTTGGCACTCTCCCATAAGATCCCGTGTTAAATATTGCGATTTTCAATCCTAAATATCTTCAATTCTAGATAGTGAACCTTCTTAAAATTTAGTATAGCTCTGTATTATACTTCAAAAAAGCTTCCTCCAGTTTGAAAAAATCCTAAGATTGTGATTTTTTCAATTTTCATACATACATAATAAGTATACAGGTCACTTTGGATGACCTTGAATTTTGAGCATGTTGCTCTTGAAACAATTTACAACAATTTTTCTTAATAAACTTTCTTAATAAGCTGTAAAACCACATGACATCGAGATAAATTGAGACGAAAACTTTTGATTTGACTGTGCCGATATATAAATACCTTAAAGTAATAGCCAAAAATTTAAAGAGGCTTCATATGGTTATCGAAATATTTATTTCAAAAAATTGTCACTTTTAACATAGGCTCTTATGAGAGATAAAAAAATGCAATGACTTTCAACAATTAATATCTCGATTACTAT
Organism: Cremastinae sp. A BG-2022a; assembly: GCA_030522545.1. Taxonomy (NCBI): domain Eukaryota; kingdom Metazoa; phylum Arthropoda; class Insecta; order Hymenoptera; family Ichneumonidae; species Cremastinae sp. A BG-2022a. Next base: position 26,791 of record JAPYYW010001143.1, read on the forward strand.
ATGGTAAAGTTTCATAAAATTTGGCATACATTTCGACATGACCTCAAAGAAGATTTGTGCAAATTAAAAAAAAAATTCTGTCTCACGCGATTTCATGCGATTCCTACCTTAAATTTATTATTTTTCAATTTGTCTCACATTTTCGAATTTTTCTCATTTTGATTTCGTCTCAGTTTTTCGCTCGGTGTGATTTTTCTCGCACTTTTCGTCTCCATCATTTTCTATTTCTCGTTTTCTCTCTCTCTCTCTTTCTTTTTCTAAATTTACACGAATTCCACTCGCTCACGCTTCCATCCATATTTTATATACGAACGGGCGAGTCGGCCGGATCGCGACCCTCCACTTCCTCATCGTTCTCAAGGAAAAGCGCATAAATCTGCATAGATGCATGTGACGAAGGTAAACTTTGACGCCCCTCGGTAATACTTTCTTTCGCTCGTCTTATATACCGTATCCCTTTTTCTCCCTCTCCATCCCGACTCTCACCTTTTTCTCTCACCTCACTTTCGTCCCGGAAACTTTCCTCTTACGAAATTTGCATCTTCCAATCGACTTTATTGTTCGGTCAAATTTATTCCGATACTCCGCTGCTCGTTTATTTATTTTTTTCTCTGTTTCTTCGCTCTCTTATTTTTCTCTTTCCTCTCTCTCTCTCGTTTTTTTTTTAATTTTCTCTCTCGCACATTCTTCCCATGTGCGACTCGCGTGCATATTTATCGCGTAATAATTGACAGAATATTCGGGGTGCGAATAAGCGTTCGTGAGAGATCCGACTGGAAGTGAGCAAGAAACATCGAGCCAGGTAGAAATCGTTTTTTTTTCTCGCTCTATCGAGACTGTGATACTCCGGCGCGTGTTCTCGTCCATTGACAAGGGCTCGATGGATTTTTACCCAAGGGTTCGCGAGAGTATCGAATTTCACGAGATCGATCCCCGGCCAATTTCCCTAGACGAATTTTTCGTTGCTCTTTTTCACATTCGTAGGCCTATTTTTTTACGAAACAGTAGAAAAGGAAGAGCATACTCAGACAACATTTTGGTCAATTTTTTCATAAAACCAAGTAAGGAAAACAATAGTTAAAAATTTGTAAACGTTTTAATTAAAAAGTTTGATAAAAGATATGTCGATATAATTCTTTTTATTTCGAGTATTTATTTTATGCATCTTTAAAAAAAAGGTAGAAAAGGAATGCTTAGACAACTTTGTGTAAATTTCTACTTAAAACCAAAAAAAGAAAAAAAACAACGATTAAAAATTTTTTAACGTTGTAAATAAGTAAATGCGTATTATAAATAATATATTGATAATATATAATATATTATATTAATATATTATTATATAATAATAAATAATAATATATTGATTATTTTTTGTAGAGATAGTTTTTTATATAAATGTGTGTTCAATATGTGAAAATAATTGCCAATAAAATGTAAGAAATGTCACGAGAAATAGATGTGTAAATTATTTTATTAGGTACAGACAGACGTAAATAAGTATTGATTGTACCTCATCGATGCAAGTTCTTAGAAATTTTAGCAAGAACGATTTATCACCCTCTTTTTCTGCATCGGTACTTGAGAATTGAATAGGCTGCTCTCGTGAGTTTGCACCACTTCGATATTTATTACAAAACGTAAACATACATAACGGTGATTAATCGACGTCTGGCGTTTCACCGAGGACTGCATTGACAAAAAAAACAACCCCTTTGTACTCGAGACCCATCGCGACCCAGAATTCTTTTTTATTCCTCTGTCAAATGCGAAAACCACCGTACTTCGATCGTGATTTATTGACGATGAGGTCAGGTAACAGGTCGATTTTTATTGGCCAATTGTTCGGGCTATCTCTTTCGTATTTTACTAGTACTGCTAATGTTTAAATCTGAAATTCTGTATTTTCGATTTTTTAAAAGTGTTATCCATATGTAACAAAAAATTTTAATATGACAACGTTTTTCTCCTATCTAAAGTCATTTAAGAGTAAAAATTTATTTAAAAAAGTTGCTGAAAATTAACGGAAAAGAAACAAACATATCCTATATTAAAAAAGACATATGAGGCCTCTAATCAATTCATCGGAATAGAGCGCATTATGCGGAGCGCATTGACTTTTGGTTAATCTCTACTCATTAAAAAAAAATTAACATAATATTTAATTTAATTTAGTGCGCTGCTTTGGAAATAACGACCTTGAAGTTATAATCATTAATTTCGTTTTGCAAAATTTTTCTGGAATTACCCATCATAAAGTGGATATCGTCGAAGACACGAAAGGATATTGCCACTTGAAATTTTGAGATTTTTCTATTTTTGAATCTTGCAAAATCAGGCTGGAAGTCCTTGAACAGGCTAAATTTTCTCAGCTCACTTTTATTATAACTTGTACGTGTAGTATTGTTAGAAAATATACCTGGACAAATATACTATACCTGAATAGTTTGGGAATCGTAAACATTAAAAAAAACAGAAAATTAGTCGAGCGTAACGAGGAAAAAAATTTTCACATTTTCGATTAATTGTTTGGATTTTCGACTGAATTTTGAATCAGTAAGCCGGTATAAAGTGTCGGGGTAGACGTGTCGTGTTTCGCCAGGTAGTTCGTTACCGAAAAACATTTCTTAAAAATTCGACAAGTTCAATTGAGTATCAGCGTGTTATTTTCAATCGTACGAAAAGTGAATAGTGTTTAGTGTTTCTAATTTATAATATCGTTTCGAAATACTTAAAAAAATGTCAGTGTGGATGAAAGTGCTGTCTAATTAATGCAAATAATCTCGGTCCTGCTATTTTATTTTACATTCCGTTACATTAAACGTATGCAGTCTTTTAAATTCGCTCGAACAGTTTTTTTAATAGCGGTTTTGCTTCGAATAATTAGATTTTTCATCATAAATTATTATAATACTATATATTTTCATTTACCCATATAATATTCGATGGTCCGATTTTAAGATGATTTTTAAAAAAATAGAAAGAAATATTGGGTTTTGTATGGTGTGGTAAAGTGAAGTGCAAGGCCCACGGAACATATTGAGCAGAAAATTAAGGAAATTCGCATCGTCTGTATGAATCACCCTTAATAAAGCTGATTTCGTCAAGAGAAAGGTAAGGCATCACTAATTGAAAATTTCATGGGTCTATATGCAAGACCCAGTATTCTCAAAAAAAAATTCGTAAAATTTTTTGAAATGTTTTTTGAAATTTTAAAAGCTTATAATTATTTAATCAAGCATTCTATTTTTAAAGAGACATAAAGTCTATGATCAATTCATTGGAATATTATGCGAGGTTATATGAAATATGCGCCTACACTGAGTACAGATTTAGTTGAAAAATATTTAGTTGAAAATATTTCGTCGAAACAACGCTCGTTTATTTGAAATAATTAAACTTCAGTTAAATCAACCAAGAATTTATTTCAATTTGCAAAATAATATCGTTGAACGTATTGAAACAAATATTTCGTTGAATCAACCAAATTTCTCGTTTTCAGTGTATAGAAGAATCGCAAAATATTAATTTAAACATATCGAAGAGGAAAAAGCGGTCGAGTTGTTGCTCGATAAATAAAAATTGGCGTTTACTGCGAGCTTTTACAGTATATGCTAGTGCTAAATAATTATTCTGAAAAAAGTGTCAAACTGTCATAAAGATCTAGCAACCAAAGCCTGTTTTTCTTCTCATTTCATTCAACTCCCGAAGCCCAACCATATTTTTTTCGCACTCCCCAATTAACAACGAGGGGGTAGGAAGGAAGCTTATGGTCCATTTTTTAAGACACCTCCCCGCGAAAAAATATGAAAGCGTGAAGAAAAAAGGTAATGAAGAGAAAAAAATACAGGGTAGCGAATTAAATGGAGAAAAGAGATGGAAAGAGAGGCTCTCCTGAAAAGAAAACGAAGAAAGATCGAGAGAGAGAGAGAGAGAAAGAGAGAGAGAGATTGCTAAGATGGGAATAAAAAAGTATAAGAAAAAAAGAAAGAGAGAGAGAGAAACGATGTTAAGGAGAGCAAAAATGCGAGGAAGATTCGCCCTCTATTTATTTTCTTAGTAAATTACTCGAGAACGGTCGGCGACACGACTGCGGGCGGTGAGGATCGTCAGGAACGAGCTTCTTGAATGTACGATGGACTGGAACGGGGGATGAGACTCGGTAAACGAGAGAGAGAGAGAGAGAGAAAACGAGGGAAGGGGGTGAGAGTTAAAGACGCCTACACCCACCTGTTGAGACACCGTCCTCATAATTAATTCCATTTCGCACCACCACGACCACTTTACTACGGTCCTGAGCCCACTGCTGCGATTGCCCGAAGAAGAAAAAAAACGGGAGAAGTAAAGAAAAAAAAAAGTACAAAAAGAAACGAAGATGAGAGAAAAAAAAGGTCTCGGACAGCGAGGAAGAATTCTCGAGTTCTTTTTCTCCCCCCTCCCCCTCCCCCCGCGCCTCCACCCCTCTCTTTTCTTCTTCGTCTTATTATTCTTCTCTCCTTCTGCCTACTTAAACCAGGGATGATGATAATAATTATTATTACCGCTATTACTGCCAGTACCACTAATCCGACGTGAATGAAAGGGAACGAGAGAAGAAACGACGCTCCGGACGTGATAAAACGTCCGCGAAGCTTTCTCGTTTATTCTGTGTCGTGATCTTCGTCATTTTTCACGTTTCTTATTCTTCGCTGTTTCTTTAATTAAATTTTGTATTGGTTTTTATATTTATTATTTATATTATTGCATTTTATTGAAGATTGATATTATTTCTAAAAAATATTTAAAATATTTTTAAAAGCCTGCTAAATTTTTAATATGAATTTATCAATGAATTTATAAATTATTTTATAATTTAATTTATAAATTATTTTATAATTTAATTTATAAATTACTTTATAATTTAATTTATAAATTATTTTATAATTTAATTTATAAATTATTTTATAAATTAATTTCTTTGATTAAATCTTGTATTGGTTATTATATTTATTATTTATATTTCACTTGATTGAAAATTGACATTATATATTAAACAGATTTTTTAAAGTTTATTTATGAATTTATAAAATGTGATAGTTCAATGATTATTTGTATCAAATTTTTTTATCAAGCAATAAATTGTGTTCGCTATGTTCAATTTTTCACAGTGAGACCATTTTGGACAATGAAATTTAAAATTTACTTATTTTCGCGTCAAATTTTAATTAATTTTTTCTAGTAATTTCATGTTGATTTTCGTACATAAAATTGTGAAATTTTTTTAATTGAACAAAATTGTAGATAACGAAAGTATTTTTTTATACAAAATTTTTAAATTTCATTTTATGTTTCTATAAACTATATAATATGTATTAATTTTTTTCGTCAAGCAATTAATTTGATATTCAGAACTAAACGGGAAGCATCCAATTTCGGGTATTGCAAGCTCGAACTTTTTGGCTCCAGGATTTTCGCGTCTGGTGGTGTTGTAATCCTTTTTTTCACCGACAGGAACTCGGAGCCTCATCGTTTTGTCCCTTTTTCGTCTGCTAAGCTTCGGATAAACTTGCATCCTCATCTCGTTTCTTCGCCTCTACCCTCTCTCGCCGCTCCTTTTCCACCCCTTGCCCTTCCTTGATCACTTTTCCCTTTTCTCTCGCTGAATATTCCGTTTGCATCTTACGTCTCTTGATTCCGTTCGCCCGAGTTAACCGAAATTTCTCTGGCAAACGAATTTCCTGTCTGATTTACTCGAATGTAGCACGAAAAATCGTGAGATAATTTAAGTGCATTACATCGAAATTTAATAAGAAAATAAGTGCAGGGAAAGTTTTTCCCATTTTTTTCAATAGGAAAATAACTGCAGAAAATTTTTTCTAAAACAGAAGGATGGACGAAATTATGTTTTAAATGCATCATAAAGAAAAATATCTTGATAAACTTTTATTTTCAAATTGATACTCAGAAAAAAATTTATGTAGGAAAATATTACAAAAAAAATAAATTTGCAAAAAATTTATTTTTTATGTATATAAGCTATCCTGTTAATGAATTTTGATTAACTCTTCGTCAAGTGCGCCTTAAAAATTCTATCAGAGATCTTTTTCTGTTTGTAATCTCTATAAGAAAAACGTAATGTCCACGATTTTTTAAATATTGTAGCGAAAGGTATTTTTGTGTTTATTTTTATAAAAGAATAAACATAATTTAGTATAATTTTAACAAATTTTTCCGAATTTCGTATCAGAAACATCAACGATTTCACTACTCTATGAAAAAAAAGCTTTATTTTTGTCTGAAAAAAGTGCACGTGTATACACTAAGAATATATTTAGTTAAAAATATTTAGTTGAAAATATTTTGTCGAAACAACACTTGTTTATTTGAAATAATTAAACTTCAGGTAAGGCAGTCGTATCGTTTTAAACAATTCGTCAGATTTATTTTTAAAAATTAGAGGCTTTAATACTTATTATAAATTCATTTTCGTGATCAAAGCATAATGATGATACGAAAATTCTTACTTCTGCTCACTTAAATATCGAATCTATTTATAGTAAATCGTAAGATTTTTGCGAAAAACAGAACTTAAATAAAGTATATTCCTACTATTCTTATCGTTTTGAAGAAAAGTGGGATTATCGACCTATTTTTTTAAGAAAATGGTTGTTAAACATGAGCGTTTGCTCGAATATTCAATAAATATATCGTGTACAACCGCCAAATTCAAACGTGCCCACAATTTATACTCATATTTTCTGTGCATCTTCAAGTTTTCTTTATCAGTTTTGTTCGATGAGTGTGCAAATTTCTCTATCTTGGTTATGTAAAAACAATTTTTTTGCAAATTCCTTTTTTTTACTTGGAAAGCAACGTATACTTTTTCGATTACATGACATACCGGAATTTTGATGTTATTAACCTCGAGTACTACACTCGAACAGTTGATAATTAGTTTTTGATGTTGCAATTACTAGTAAATAAAAATTTCATTTTTCTTGACAATTCATAAATTTCCTTATTCCTTTCTAATATTTATAACGATTTCTATACATTTTCGTAAATCACGTTAATCAGTTGCAAATGACTTTTGTCTAGTCTGCAGCGATGCGACTATATTAAATCAACCAAGAATTTAGTCCAATTTACAAAATATAATATCGTTGAACGTAATTGAAACAAATATTTGGTTGAATCAACCAAATTTCGTTTTCAGTGAAACAAAATGAATAAATAATCGTGAATGGAAATAAAAAAAAACTTTACAATGCTCCAAAGAACCCGCAGTGAACAAGTTCGGGTGCACGGGGGCCGAATATCGATTCTCCCGTTGCTCTCTGACGCTTAGCCGGAAAAAAAGTGCGTGCGAGTATCTGTGCGGCGGCGAGAAAAGCACCAGATGAGAAAAAAAGCAGGAAGAGCGACAAAGAGAGAGAGAGAAAGAGAGAAAGAAAAAGAAAGAGAAAAAGCTCGCGAGATGTATATTTCCTTCGGCGTACATATTTATCCGGGCGAACGTGGGATATAATAAATAAGGCGAGTTTTTCCGCGTGCACACGCGTCACTGGGTACGCCGCGTTCCGGGGAAAAACGGAACGCCCGGCGCACCCTCCAACGGGCTCGCGTTATTTCCCCGTCGCGCGTATATATATATGCTCGGGACGACGCGCCTTTGCGGCGTTTGCGTCACGCCGGGAGAACTCACCCGGTACTGGAGAAATGAGAATTATTTTGGGAGAGCTTCGCGAGCAACGTTGGACACGCTGTGAAATAGAGACGGATGAACCGCGTACGAGAAAAATGAGACTCTGTCGAGAATGAAAATGTTCCGGATGTTTTGTTTAAAATTGAAAATTATGGAATGTTTTACGACGATTAGGAATTTTCTCGTCATAAGATGTTAATTGTTAAAAAATGGCTATTTTCGTGAAATGTATATAGAGACTGATGAACCGCGTATCTATATTTTTCTAGAAGAAAAATGAGACTCTGTCGAGAATGAAAATGTTCCGGATGTTTTGTTTAAAATTGAAAATTATGGAATGTTTTACGACGATTAGGAAGTTTCTCGTCATAAGATATTAATTGTTAAAAAATTATTATTTTCGTGAAATATATATAGAGACTGATGAACCGCGTATCTGTATTTTTCTAGAAGAAAAATGAGACTGTCGAGAATGAAAATGTTCAGGATGTTCTGTTTAAAATTGAAAATTATGGAATGTTTTCCGACGATTAGGAAATTTCTCATTAAGATATTAATTGTAAATAAATGGCTATTTTCATGGAATAGAGACGGATGAACCGCTTACAAGAAAAATGTAACTGTCCAGAATAAAAATGTTCAGGATGATTTGTTCAAAATTGAAAGTTATGGAATATTTTACGATGGTTAGGAAATTTCTCATTAAGATATTAATTGTTAAAAAATTGCTATTTTCGTGAAATTGAGACGGATGAACCGCTTACAAGAAAAATGCGACTGTCCAGAATAAAAATGTTCAGGATGCTTCGTTCAAAATTGAAAATTATGGAAAATTTTACATAATATTAAATAACATTTACAAAAGGTCTTGTAAAAATTTTTTAACGATTAAGAAACTTCTCATTAAGATGTTAATTGTTAAAAAAATGACTATTTTCGTGAAATAGAGACGGATGAACCACGTTCGAGAAAAACGTGTCTTTCGAGAATCAATGTTTTGTTTCAAAATGAAAGTGATGAAAAATTATTGAAAATTTTACATAATATGGAATAACATCTTCAAAAGATCGTGTACAAATTTCATGACGATTAGGAAAATTCTCATTAAGGTATTAATTGTTAAATAGGGCTATTTTCCGTATCTTCCTACAAGAGAACGAGTTTTAAGTTGCCAATTGGTACAATAAATATCTAAGTAACGAGATTCCTAATTTCAGTGAAATTCAGTAATGATCTTTGTATGGCATTATATAAAGAAGCTTCATCTGATTCTTTCAAAAAATTTCATCATTTTTTGTGGAATTACATAGAGAGTAGACTTGTCATTGGATGATCATGAATTTCAAATATTTTTTTCTTCAATTGATTTGCAGCAACTTTTCTTAATATATTTTTACTTCTAAACGACGTCGTACGGGAGAAGCACGTCAATTTTTTAGTTTTTTGTTCTATACGAACTCAACACTTTTAAAAAAGATCAGAAGTTATTATATTTTTAGACACACGACAAGGAAAAGGTTCAGCCTATTTTTCAAATTTTAATAGGACTTAGCTATGTGTTGATGTATATAATTTAAAAATGACCGAGCTAAGGGACAAAGAAACAACATTGCGATGAGAGGAAAAAATCGAAAAAAATAGGGGATGAGAGGGAAAAAAGTAGAAAAATTTTAAGAAATAAAAAATCGAGAGAGAAAGAATGTTTCGAAAAAGAAAAGACAAATCGAGAAAAAAAATGACCGAGCTCAGAGACGAAAGAAACAGTGCGAGACAGAAATATCGAAAAAATAATTTGAAAAATGAAAAAACCGAGACAGAAATATCGAAAAAATAACTTGAGAAATGAAAAACCGAGACAGAAAGAATGCTTCGAAGAACAAAACGAAAAAAAAAATTATAAAATAAATAAATAAATAATGAGCAACGTAAGAGACAAAGAAACAGTGCAAGAGGGAAAGAGCGAAGGGGTAGGGGGTGTAAGGGAGAAAAGCAGGAAAAATTTGGGAGACGAAAAACCGAGAGAGAGAGAGAGAGAGAGAAAATACCAAGCCCGAGATTATCCCTGTTGGGTACACGGTGCGCGAGGGGGTGGATTTCGAGGGTAAGGGCGTTTCAGGGGAGGAAAAAGAAAGAAAAAAAGAAGGTACGTACGTCTCTCGTATGCGAACCGTGTGCAGAGTCTCCCTCGGAAAAAAAACCGCCCCGTGCTCCTGAAACGGATCGACCCACCCTCTCGACGAAGTCGCCCCCCTCGGCCGCCACATCCCCGCCCACCCATATCCTTCACATCACGTATATACGAACTTTTTCTTCTTTCTTTTCCCTTTTTATGCTCTCTCCTCCTTCACAACCCCCCTCTGTATACTCTATCCTGCCTTTTTCCCTTTTCACCCCCCCACAGACCCTGCTCTCCTCTCTTCGTCTTCCTCACCTCTCGTATCGATTCGACAGCACGCATTCATATATATCCTGCCTTTTACGCGCCTACGGAAGATCTCAAACGATATTCATCCCCCTCTCCTCGCTCTGCTTAAAATTCGGATTAATTGTATTAAATATATCATGGACAATATTTTTTTAAACTTTCACCAATATGGAAGTATAAAGTATTGTTTTAAAACTTATACGAGTGTAAGTATAAAGTATTTTTTTAAACATACACTGATGTAAGTGTAAAATAATATAAAAAAATAAAAGACCGTTCTAAAATTGTTTAACCTTATAGTAAAAAAAGAAATTGGTATAAAAATTTGTGAGAAATGTACAATAAGTTAAAATGAAGAATTTAAGTGAAAATTGGTGATGTAAGCGAGCCTCGAACTCGTCTAAAATGTGCTAGAGATATCGAACTCACATTCTTTAATTTTTTTCCAATAAATTATTTTATATAAGCTATACGAACGTGCATGTATAGCTCGAAAAAATATATTTTTGTAAATGAAAAGTAAATTATTTTTATAAAAAAAGATTTAGTTCGAAAATTAAAAATAATATATTGTTCATAAAGTGTAAAAAAATTTTTAATTTTTGCAAAAAATCAAGACAACATTTTTTTGCTGCAATAAAATTTCCTTAAAATCACGAATGAATATTATTATGTTTAAAAATACAATAATTTTTGGAATAAAAAATATATATGTATTATCGAATGATTGAAAAAAAGGTTTTCATACATTTTCCTGAAATTTTAACATTGAACTTTAGATATACGAATATTTTCTTAAAGCTTCATGTAATTGACTAAACACGAGAGACCGTTTTTCAAGAACAGTTAATTTCTTACAAAAAAATGTATTGTCTATTTTATTCTGCTTACTACTTAGTGATTTATGATGCAAAAATAATGATATTTTCAATTTTTCCAACTTTGACCTGAAATATCTTTGAAATGGTGAGATTAACGAAAAATTCACAAGAGAACTTTTTTGTAGAGAATTTAATTTCCTATACAAAAATTTCTAGAACTTATTTGTCTGATGTATCGTTAGGTAGTGTTACAAAAATCTGACAGAGAAAACGTAACTGTTCCCGTATGTTAATCTCATGGAAAATCGAAAAGTGCGATGCACCCCCTGTTAATATTTTTTTAACGAACTCAAATTTGTACAAGCTTCTTTTTATATATAAATAAAATTTTCAAACCTATTTCCGAGAAAAAAGAAAAAACATTTTTTTAAAAATCATCCTAATGTACATAGAAATTCGTTTTCCGAAATAATTTTAAAAAAAAGTAACAAAAAAACGTGAGTATAGAGTATTTCCAGGGGATGGGCGAGATAAATAATTGGTAGTGAGTCTCGAAAAGATGAAGGCGGAAAAAAAGCGAAGTTCGAAGTGTCCAATAATTTGTTTTGGGCCTGTTCGCGATTGTAGCAACGTCGTTGAGGCGGATTGCGCGACGGTGGAGAGGCAGAGAGGGAAACGGAGAAAAAGAACGTGGAAAAAGTTGGCACATTGTTGGGAAATCGAGTGTCGCATTCAGTCGCGATTCCCCCGACGGGCCACGCAATTTCCCCGTCGTCGCAACAATTTTTCAAACTTTTAATTCGAGTTTGCGAGCTTCATTAGGGAACATTATGGGATCGGAAGAATTCCGAACGGGACGCGAAGGAACACTCGACAGAAAAAGAAATCGAACGATCATTTTCTCCATTCGCGATCCCTCGCGACAAATTTTTATTCATGATTTATCGACGTACATTTTTCATACTTGTATTATTTATATTTCATTTAAGACTGTTTCACCCTAAGATTTTTTTAACAGCTGTAAATTTATTTTACTGAAAAATTATTTATAATGTGTTTTTTTAAAATTATATCCTGTAAAAGATTTTATTTTAATTTTTTTGAAAACTATTAAAAATTGTTAAATCACTTTACTAGGAAATTTATTTACTTATACTAATGGATTTTTATTTCATGAGAAAATAGTTGTTTATTTTTTTAAATTATTTACGTAAATAATATGTATTTAACATCTTTTCTAATAAAAAAAATCAAAAATAATATTTGAATTAAATTAAAAATTGCTTATCAAAAGTAAAAGCTCAATAAGTAAAAGAAACGTAATCTCGATTATGCGAGACTCATATCCGAGAATCCCGAAATATTTTTATATTGAAATTTCTGGGCGTACGTGACGCCGGCGCGGACGAATGGGAGATCGAAAATTTCATTTCCCATATGCGCCGACTTTAATTTATCAGAAAAAAAAACAGCGAGAGAAAGAGAAAGATGAAAAAAAAGAGAAAAAGAATTGGAGGTAAATGTATAAGGGTTGGGTCGTTTCCACCCCCTTGGAGACGTCGGAAGGAGAAAGAGAGCGAAAGAAAGGACGGAGAAAAGGAGAGAGAGGATTGGAACGAGGGCGTGGAGTCTCCGCGAAGTTGCGATGGAACCGAGAGATCTCGAGGGTGGAAAAAAACGCACGACGAGGGGTTGCGAGCTAAGAACGGTGTACATCGAAGATAAACCACCCCATTTGCTTTTTCTCCTTCTTCCCATTTCTTTCTCTCTCTCTTGCACTCTTCCCTACTATTCTCCCAAGTCACGTGTCTCGCGACCGTTTCTACTGGAAAAACGCCGAATTCCCAAATGCAAATAATTCGGGGCGGAAAACACTCGGTGTGACGAGAAATAAAAATAAACAAAGGAAGAGCGAGAAAAATGTAAGAATTGAAAAAAATTTTTATTTTTTCAAATCTTCAGACAAAAAATTTATTTTTTTTTATTGATAGTAGGAATTTACGTGTATTTTTATGAAAATAGTTAAATTATTTTGTCGATAATTGAATCCAATTAAAGAGCAAATGGAAATTCAATTTTTTTGATGAAATTTCAGAGTGAAAAATTCGGAGATTGAATTCAAAATCGAAGATGAAAATATGTCGAAACTTGTCCGTCGCATGATGAAAATGTTTTTGATCTTGCTCTAGGTCGAGTGGACAGGATCGAGTTTTTCAATAATTTATGGACGTTCTATGCAATAATATTCCAACTAAATTTGTTTTTTTCAAAAACCACAGTCCTTGATTTTATTGGGACACAAAATTCCAAACATTTTTCTCTTTCCATTTTCAAAATGCATACAATGACATCAATGAAGTCCCATTGCAATTTTTTTGTATTCACATTGCACAAGTACTCCACAAAATATTATCTTTTCTTTCTCACACTGCACAACATTTTTTTTCGTTATTTATTACTCGATTATTCACACTCGTCATTATTAATATTTACACATTCAAATACACGATCCCTAATTATTTTACATTATTCCTTTTTTCTTGTACAGATGACGAATTTTGAAGTTTTCGCTTTTTACAAATTTACAGACTGGGTTATTGAAATCGAAGCAAAAATGGGATGTAGCATTTTTTGTTTACAAACTCATTATATTTTATTGCACACTTTTCCATATATATATTTTTTTTCTTAAAAAATTGAAACGGCGCGTAATTTGGATGAGAAATAAAATAAAAAGGGGATGAAAAAATGATCGCGCGCAGCGTCCGGTGGTTTTGGCGAGCAACTGACCACTGGGTGTTGCATCCAGTGCACGAGATGCATTCACCAACACAATCGAAGATTCTCCTTTTTTCGCGTTCCCCTCGCGTTGGTGCACGTTAAACACGTGCGGCGAGTGTGTGCGTCCCTCGTATGCGTTTTCGGAGCATCCAACGAGAGAGGAGCCTCGTGCCACGTAGGTGGAGCCAAATCGCACGTAGATGCATTCCTGAGCCAGCCAGAAGCTGAATGCACTTTTTTTCGAGCCTCTTTATCTCGTCCCTTCGCCGATCGAATTTCTCGCACCTCTTCACGACCCAATTTCACTTTTTTTCGCAGCTTATTCGATCGACACCAAAAATCATTCATTTACGAACATTTTTAACAAAATTTTTATTTTTATTTTTTCAGAAAAATACAGAAAATCGACTAAAAAATAGTCGAGTTATTCTCTTATTTTACTTTTGAGATATTTACACATCTGATTATGTTTTAAACATTCGCTAAAAAAATTTATTAAATAAGATTTTGGAAAAAATGCACGTTAAGTTTAGGTTCACAATTATAATATGTGTTTTTTTTTAAGTTTGTTTTTTAATGCATCAAAAGGTATAGACAACATGTAAGGATAAAGAATATTTTGATTGAGGTCAATTATTTTTTATATTAGTTGCATTTAACTTTTTTTTTATTGAGTTTCCATTTGATCTTAATAATGATTGCATATACAGCTGAAATTTTGAATACAAAAACACTGACCTGCTGTTTTGTCAGAATTTGTTGACGAAAAGATGAACGTAAAAAAATAGAGACGTTACATATTGATGATTCATTTGTAGATGATTTCGTATTGATTTTAATTAATTAACAACCAATACCAATAAAAAAATTAAGATGTCAAAAGACCATAAAGTGAAGCATGTGAAAAATTTTGACAGAAATGTAAAACTGTCATGCTTTTTTAAGAAATTTTGAATTTTTGAATATTCATACTCATTCATGTGCTCATTTTGTTTTTTGTTGTTCATTGTCTTATTGGAGATTTTTTTTCTTGCTAACTTTTTGTTGGCTTCACTTCATTCAATTCTATCAAAATGTTCCGAATTTGTGAGACGAGACGATTGTAATAAATAAGCAATTAAATAATAATTAATTAATCAAGACGAGGTCTTATTTTAAAGGAATATTCTGTTCAGCATGTGCTTTTTGCACCTTGAGTACTTTCGGAAATAGTAAGGAAAATCAATGATACATTAGAGGTGCACTCTTGACAATATTTTGAGACGAATCCATGGTACATTTTATAAAAGAAATTATATCTTTTCTTAAAAGAGACGTCAGATTCATTTTTATTTTGAAAACTATTCTATCTTGAAACTAGGTAAATTTACTTTTTTTTCTGTACAAAGATTACTCAAACGAGCGAGTAGATGATCAAATTGTTGACTGAATTTGAGGTGTTCCATAATCAATCATTGTATACATAGACCCTCTCTTCATTTCCATCAAGATAAAATACAATTTGCTACTAATTTGCATACTGGGTCAAAAAACCTCCTATCGTATCAGCCTGTTTTCTGCAGTATTTTCTCACTCATTACATACAAAATTAAAAATTCAGTTTTGTAATTATTGTAATACCCTCAAAGAGTTTGTATTCTTCGTTTTGTTTTCTCACTCAGTATCAGTAAACTTCTGTGTATTTATAAATACACTATTTCTTCGTGAAGAGGAATTACCCCTTTTAAATACTGCCCACAGCTATAAAATTACCTTTTAACATAGTAACTATTATTTAACTTTTTATCATTTCAAAAATATGTTTAATGATATAGAAAAAATATTGGAAAAGTAAATTTTGTCTGTATTATTAAATTTTTTTTTTGTTTAGTATTAAATTATTATTCAATATTATTTTGTTTAGTATACTCGTTCAGTTTATCGGTATGCTTGAATGCTGATATTACGTAGTGTTCATTTACAAGTTTACTCGTATTAATTAAGTTTTTATTATTAATTTTTCTTCTTCATATGATGGTTATCACTTTGTTTAGTACTTGTTCTGTTTATTGGTATGCTTGGATGCTGATATTCATTTTTAAGTTTTCTTGTATTAATTAATTTTTTAATATTAATTTTTCTTTTTTTATACGATGGTTATCATTGGATGAGAGAAGATAAACTTCGCGTGCTTAACTTCGAATGTTTGACTGATTAATTAAGTTTTTATTATTAATTTTTCTTTCTTGTATGATGATTATCATTTTGTTTAGTACTTATTTATTTTTAGGTTTGCTTGTATTAATTAAGTTTTTATTATTAATTTTTCTTCTTCATATGATGGTTATCACTTTGTTTAGTACTTGTTCTGTTTATTGGTATGCTTGGATGCTGATAAATATTAATTTTTCTTTTTTATACGATGGTTATCATTGGATGAGAGAAGATAAACTTCGCGTGCTTAACTTCGAATGTTTGACTGACCCGCGTTGTTGTTCTTCAACTACTGAGGCAACCCTTTTCTCGAGTTTGAAATCATCTCCGTTCTATTTTTCACCCATTCCCTCTCCTTCTCGCCTCGTCTCGCTTTCTCTCTCTCGTCATGAATTTTTTTTCGGCCCCACCTATATGAGGATCCGTCATTCCGTATGCGCGACGATCTCGAATTTCGAACAAAGGCCCCGGTACAAATACCTAGTCGCGCTTCAGAACAATATATGGCCCTGGCCTTTTGCCTCCGGAAATGAATATAAAAAAATCACGAAAGGACCTTTTCTAACGAGCAACTATTTTTATTTATTTTTTTTTTCAACGTTCATTTTTGTGAACTGTTGAAATTATTTTTGTTTTTTCTTCTATCCACAGAATATTATTTTATATTATTTTTTTTATTATATTTACTTTGAATTAACTACTTTTTTGATGTATCTTCTTTCACTTGGGTCTTCGAAAATAAAATCACTATTGAATTCCCAATTTTTTGGAAAATACGAACGGAAAATAATTTTATTGTTTGATAATGTATATTTTTGTATTTTTTTTCGTGGATTGATCAATGTTTTTATTGTATGTTCTTCGTATGTGTTCTTATAATTTTTTTATAATTTTTAAGAAAAAAAGTTTTAATATTTAACATAAATATATTCATTAGAATTTTATTCACTTCTTCTATTGAAAAATTTCCAACTATTCAAAAAAAGAACTGTCAAAAAGTTATTACTATGAAGAAAAAACATAATATTTCAAACGAATTTCTTTTATTAATTTGAATTTCAATTTAATTATGAAATAACTACACTTTTATGTGAAAATTTAATTTTTATGAAAATATACCTGTTCTGAAAATAAAATTTATTTATATTATAGGTATTGTCTAAGATAAAAATATTTTTACATAAAATGAAAAGTATACGTTTGAGTACAAGTTTGAACATTGTTTTTTTCTGTCTCTAAGATATTGACAAATTTCGTTTAAAATTTGATTTAAGGTAAGAATAAAGCAGATTCGTGCAGTCTCAAAAGTATTTCGGGTCTTCAATGGCTTCGCGCTATAATTGGCTTTGCGTGCCTTGTGTATATTCTCGCCTCGTGAATCTCGCTCCCTGAGCCCTTAATTACCATAAACTCGAGGCTGAAAAAAATCGAGATCTCTTTCGTCACACGCATAATCACAAAAGGTGAAATTTTTTTTTGTCTCCCGTGTGAAAAATTTCAAAATCTTCTGTAACGTTTTTTTTTGCTTGATGATAAACGAGTTAAAATATTTCTACTGATTTTTAAATTTCTTCATTGTTCCTTTTATTAAAAAATTTCATACATGTTATTTTTTTTCGTAGCATACTTAAAATTTTAATTTTTGTCTTTATTGTTACATGTATTTCTCTTTTATATTGTTCCTTTCTTTCTGTTTTACGTTTCTGTAGCTAAATTAAATCAACTAAATTTCTTGAATTTTAATTAAAGCAAGAGCTTGACACCATTTTTTCCCCGTCTCCGCTCGACTTTTTTTTTCAATGCAGATCGGATACGGGCAAGGGATTAAGGTTCGAGACGGCTGCACTTTTGCCAGCCTGTATAATTTTTTATTCCTCTCGTTCAACCCCCTCTACGACGTGCAGATGTGTCCTGGCCCGATAAATTAAGCCTTGAGACTCGAAAAAATTAAAACTATAATTTTTTGTCTTTTTAAACAGTGTTCAATAATTGCTTTTTAATTAAAATCAGTCCCTTCGTATATACACAAAACAATTATTTTGCTGAAAATTTTTCTTTTTAAAAATATGTTTCCTTTTTTAAAAATGTTTATTCAAAAAAAAAAAAATTCCGAAAAAATTCTAGAACATTTGTTTTGATAAAAAATAGGAGTATTTAAAAATATATCTTACAAAAATTTTGCATGACAAAAAAATGCTCGATAAAATTTTTGTCAAAAGTCCCATAAAAATTGTAAGTAAAGAAGAGTGAATAAAAAAATACTGTACCGGGTCCTGCAGGTTCGTAAAAGGCATAAAATTTTCAGTACACGTAATTTGTCGTTCGTAAAAGTGGACAGAAGAGAATGAGGATAATGATCGTCCTCGTAAAAGTCTCCTGGTCAGGAAGAAAGGGACGGAAGTGGTCCTTCGCGTTCCTCGTGAATTCGAGCGTCCACTATAAAAGTTCGTGTCAACGGAATCGTCGCAAAGTTGTCGAGGACACAAAGAGAACGTTCTTTCACATCTGTGAACAAGGATTTGGTCCAGGGGACAAGATTTTTTATTTCCTCTTGCCCAATATTTGCTTTCTTCAAATCTCAGTATAGAGAGAAAAAAAAACGAAACTTCCTTTTCAGGCAAGAGCTCGTTTAAATTATTTTCACCTCTTTGCTCTTCGTGACCAGAAGAATGATGAAAAATTCATCCCTTACTTTCTTAAAAAAAAAAGAAAAACAAAAAAAGTATAATGTCGCCTTATTCTGCAATTTATATTTTTTCCTCCAATATTTATTTTCCGACGACGCGAAAAAGTTCTCTCGTTCTCCGAAGACTTGATGACCCTCTTTTGAAATTCTCTCTTACTTTTTTTTTCGTTTCCTGAACATTTATACTTCCAGTCTGGGTAGAAAATAAAAAATTCTTCTTTCCTGAAGAGTTGACCCTTTTTTTTGTCGAAACTCTGAAAAGGGTTGAAAGAAGGAAGCCCGACGTGACGAGGCGACTGGAAGAAGGAAGAGTGCCCTGTGAGAAAAGGGAGAAGAATTTTGCCCGAAGGAGAAGAGAGAGAGAGAGAGGAAACTGTTGAAGCGTGTGGGAAATCGAGCTCCGGAGCTACGATCTATGCAAATAAGACGAGTCTCGACCCTCAAGGGTCTGTGCAAAAAAAAATGCCAACATTTTACGTCGTATTGTGTATTATGTCCTCTCTCTCGGTTTTTCTTAAAAATAGACCGGTGTGGCACCGATCTTATGTTAATCGGACACGTCACTTTTGTTTTCTTCCTCCTTTCTATTCTTCGTCTTCATTTCATTATTGATAAAGAGTGAACGTCCTAACAGTTTAACAGCTAGGGGTTTTTTTACTTTTATTTATTTTTTCAATATTTTTCAATATTTAAACGAAAATAGTTGTTTTAAGGTATAGTTCTATATCGTTACAGTCAAATCAAAAGTTTTTTGCTCAATTTATCTTCATAACATGTGGTTTTTCAGTTCAAGTACATTACGAAAAGTTGTTGCAAATTGTTTCAAGAACAATATTCTCAAAATTCAAGGTCACCTAAGGTGACCTGTACTAGTTACGTATGTATGAAAATTAAAAAAATCACAATCTTAGGATTTTTTTAAACTAAAGAAAGCTTCGTTGAAGTACAATAAAGAGCTGTGAAAAATTTCAACAAGTTCCACTACCCAGAAGTCAAGATATTTAGAGTTGATGCAGATTGCAAAATTTAACACGCTCTTATTATATAGAACGTTTTATCTTGTCCCTTATCGTATTGAGCAAGCTCAATATTTCAACACAACAAAAAATTTACCTCTTTCTATAAAAAAAACATTTTAAAAAATATTGAAACTTTTGAAGTTACGTAGAAATTATCGTTTAACTTTTAGAACATTTTTAAGTATATATTTTTTTATCAAAGGAAGAGAAAAGAATAGTAGATTGTAACAACTAATTAAATTCATTAAGTTAACCTAAAATTAATTAAATAATTGAATATTCACGAATGTTGAATTACGAAAAAAATGGAATATTACACAATCAAATGAATAAAAAGACATCAAGGAATTCTTTATTTCATTTTTCGCACACAAAAAAAATTAGCAATCAATAAAAAATGATTGTTTTACAAAGAAGCGTTGAGTTACAAAAAAACACATGCAAGTTTTCGACACAATGTATACGTATATTTAAAAAAATGAATATTTTAATTATTGACGTTTTGAAATCGTAAAACACTCGAGAAGTAAAAAAATGTTTGACGAGAGCGTTGCTGCGACTCTCTAAAAAGTTTCTTCCTCCAGATAGGCGAGTTTCGTCTCGATTTCCGGTCCGATGCGGTGTCGAAGTTCGTCCAGGACTCCGGCTTGGATGAGATCGACGTCTTCGGGTGGACAGTAATCGTCGCGACTGGATCTGAATCACAAAAAAAAAAAAATTCAGTAAAAGAAATTCTAAACCAATTTCTTCTAAATACACAATCACAAATATTATTTAGCTATAACAACCAATATTGAATTTTTAATTTGTAAATAAAAAATATAACGTAACAAAATTTTTTATTACATTAATTTTATTACTGTAATATTACATTAATATTATTACATTCCTTTAACGAAATTTATTAAATTGATAGTTAACGTGATACAACATATTAAATTAATTTTCAAATAATATTTTCACGAAAAAAAGTGTCCAAATTAATAATTTTTTCAGTATAAAATAAGGGAATTAAACAAGAACGTGGAACACGTTTTTGAAATAAACTCGCCATTGTTCTTCTCATCAACTTTTTTGTGCATTTCTTTTATCGGTTTTTTTCGACGAACCATTTTTTTTATCGCGCATTTCGGTACGTCCGGACCGCGAGTGAATAATAATCGCACTATTTCCGGTTTCGGAGCGTCGGAGGAAGGAGCAAAAAATTTATAAGGCGTGCAAAAAAAAAAGAAAAAAAAACGAGAACGAAAGGAATGGGAGAAGAGAGAGAGCATTCCTTTAGCCCGCAGTGACGAGATCCGGAGGAGGGTTTCGACACGTTTTTGTACGCGCTTTCGCAGTCTATAACCGGCGGAAGCGGGGGTGCGCGCCGATAGGAGCCCAGCCAACGAACGGCCGAGAAATCGATTCGCTTCGACGCGAACCCGGCCCGGAAGTCAAACTTTTATTCCATCCGACGGATGGCGCCAGGATGCACATTCGAGACAACGTTTTACAGTCGAGATAAAAAAATATAGTATATATACGATGAAATTTCAAAAATTGTAAGTGCAAAAACGTTCCATCGTTTAGTAACGAAATTAAAAAATTTTCTTATCGAGCTATATAATTCATACTATTTAATAGAATTTTTTTTTGATTTATATATATATATATATATAAATGAATCGATGTGCGTTAGTCTCGCTAAAACTCAAAAACGGCTCGAATTGTGATTTTCGATAATGGAATAACTCTAATTCTATGCAGAGAAACTTTTTCAAATTTAATATGCATATGTACAAGGCATCAAATATAGTGTATGCAATATTTTAACAAATTCTTAAAAACATATAATAACGAATAAATATAATAAATATAATCATCATAATACATATAATAAATATAATAAACATAATAAATATAATTGATATATTTGAAAATAAATCAATGTGCGTTAGTCTCGCTGAAACTTAAATAACGGCTTGACCGATTTAAATAATTTTCATTTATTGTTTCGCTATAATTCAGGAGTGGTTTGGAAGAAGAAAAAAGTTGGAAAATCTCTAAAATTACACTGATAGAAAATAATGATAAATGTTAGTATACAAAAGTGACAACTATACTAATTATTATGGAACTAATTATATTATATTTAGATTATATCCTAAATATACTTTATTTTACGATAAACATATATTTAGTTATAAAACAATTAGCATAGTTGTCACTTTGTGACAAAATCCATCGTGATTTCTCTCAGTGTAAGTTGAGAAATCGAGAAATTGTTGATTTTGTATGTGAATCGATTGTGTAGGTGATACGAAGTTCACTAGGTCAGCTAGTATTATATAATTAATTTATATAATTTTTAGATATTCTATTTTTAGAATATTTAGAGCTTTTCTATAATGTTAAAAAATTTTAAGGTGGTTGACACGCGACGGTCAAAAGTTGAAATTTTTTTAACGTTCAATATAAATGTAAAAAAAATCAGGAAAATTATTTTGCTACATTTTTATTAAATTTTTTTCAAATTATCTTTTTGAACATCATACTGACTTGTGTGAAAAATGCGAAAAAATTTTACCTATATTAATTGGAAGAATTTGCAATTTTCAACTTTGAAAAACAAGCGATTTTTAATCATTTTAAAGCAGTCATAAACATAAATATCTTTTAAAGATTTCAATCTAATAACACTACCATTTTAGTAAAATTATACTTCAAAACATTTTTTAAATTTAATCATTTTTTAAATACGTTTAATCCATTACAAAATTGTATATTCCACTGAAAAATATTTCCAGATTTTTTTCAACATTACATTGAGCCGAAACCTACGAAGATTTTTCAAAACTATTCTCAAAAACGATAGAAAAATTGAAAAATTTTTCTGATATTTCCCATATGAAGTTTGTTGGCTGGAGAAATGGGGCGAGAGGAAAAAAATAGTGTGACGCGATCGAGGCTGCCATCTGTCGGTGAAAGTTTGAAGTTCCGAAACTCGGGAGGAGACATAAGTTTGTGCACCCCTAAGAGTAAAAAATGTATGGGGAGAGTCCCGGGGGGAGGGGCCACGAGGGTCGAGCGGACGAGCCAGCCCTCTGTAGCAACCCCTGTCGATTCTTTCCCCGTCGCGCCTCCCATCCTCGCCGACGATTCGCTGCCGGGCTTACGGCCAAAAAGACGCGGATTTCACGCACCGAGGCGGAAGATACTGTTCTCAACCTCACGTGATACCTCTCTCTTTCTCTCTCTTTCCCACAGTCTTGCTAGGGCATAATAAAGAATATCTATCTATCTATCTATCTCTTGTATATTCTCTCTTGTATTTCGTTAAATAACATCACGGAAAGGATATCGTTCGCTCGATTCAATTCATTTTGATGGAACGAACAAAGTAATCTGATAATAAGTCACGATACCAGATCCTTTTTTCCCTATAATGTAAACGTCCCAATAGTTGGACATGTCCAAAAATAGTTGGAAAATTTTGGCTATATTATTTTTAATATATCAATTATTTTTTTATTAATAGAATGTAAATAAAATTTGCTACGGTTACAAATAAAACGAAAATAAGGTAAACTTCCGAATAGTTGAACATGTCCTAATAGTTGGACAATTTTTGCTATGTTATTTTTAATATTTCAATTATTTTTTTATCAATAGAATCGTATGGATTATTTTTCCTGTACGAAGAAGTGCATTTTTCATAACGTTAATTATTGGAAAAAAACTCGCTCAAGCCTAGAGACACCGTCGATTTTCTGTTCAACTATTTTGGGATATTCTACATATTCAAACGTTCACGTACTTATTTACTAGAAATATTATTTAAAATTAACACATTGAATGTGTTTTGAATTGCTAAAATATCAAATAACAGTTTAGATGTGCATTAGAAGCAGATTTTTTCGTTGGAATATTTTTTAAATAAAGATAAAGTGAGAAAACCTTTATATAGCTGTTCAACTATTGGGGGCGTTTACCTTATGTGAGTGATTCCACCATAACAATAAAGCCTCGCTTATGGGTCGATTTTTTTTTAAACCTTGAGAATACATTCTGTATATTTAAAGAAATATATATCCTGAAAATTTTAGCTCTTATTATGCAACCATTTTAAAGTTATGACTTTTTGAATTTTTGAAAAAATTTTTTTTCAACTCTTTCATTAATATTGTGTCGAGTGGCTAAAAATTTAATATGTTGTTGAGAACTATATGAAAAATAGTTGTGTCAAATTTGAAAGAGATTCAATTCAATTCAATTTAAGAGTTTGAATTTGAGAATATGAATGAGTTGGATTTGAGACTTCAACATTTTTTGAATTGTAACATTATTGTTTCTTATGGAAAATTCATATATTTTCCTTAAATTCTAACAAAAAAAGGTGATATCACTGTCAAATTTATGTCATATGTTTGATGTATGGTGATGAAACTAAACTGGAAATTTGAAAAGGTTTCACAAAAAGTTTCCATTTTTAAGTGTTTAAACAAAATGGTTTAAAAAGTGTGCTTAAATCAATATTACAGCCACCAGGAAAAAAATTACAAATTTATCAAAAAAATATGAAGACGAAATTTCTTTAATTTATTATAAAAAACTCACTTTTTTCAGGGATTAAAAATTTTCATTTTTTATATACGACATTCATATAACAAATTTTTTACAATTTTAAAAATTATATTTTTACTCAGATCTGTATTACAATTTTCAAAATGTATTTTTTATATTGTTCATAACGAAATTTTAACTAACGTATGTAGAGAAGTGAAATATTGCAGAAGTGAAGTATAGCAATAGTGAATATTGTAATTCTGTCACAGCCATTAAAGAATAAATTGTATTAAAAATTTGGTGGTTATTCTTTGTCTTCAACATTGAAATATTCTTTTAAATTCATTCTTTAGTTATTTACAATTTGTTATTAAAATTTATGAAAAATAATCAAAGTAGTACGAATAAATTTCCTTTTTTTTAATTGAGATAAAAGTTGATTTTTAAAAAAGATATAGTTGGATGACACCTTTGAAAAAAATTTGGATGACCGGACTCACCTGGCGATGGTAACGATGGTCGGGAGCGCAGGGAGAGCGGCGAGAAAAGATCGAAAGGTTCCAGTGATCAGACGATCAAGATCGTTGTGGCTTGTAACGTGATGCGGCAGATCCGTATCGTCTCTTGTACAACCTGCGTCGTGGACACTCATCCAATCGATTTCCGAGTCCGGATAAAACTTCGTGACTTCGCGAAAAATACGCTCCACTGCCTCGAAACTGTTGGCACAAAAAATTTTAATATTCCTTAATGCATCCATAATTTTATAATATAAATTAAAAATATCATATTTCAAATGATTTTCATTGAAAAAAAAATGTTTACATAAAAAGGCAACATTCAGAAAAAAATATTATTTTAGAATATTAAGATATTATTTTAATATTAAGATATTATATTATTTTAGAATATTAGAATATTAAGATATAACATTTTTGAAATGTAAAATATTATTTTAGAAGTATTCTTCTAAAATAATATTTCTTTGTGATGCTTATAAAGAATTAGCTTGAATACATTTTAGAATATAAATAAACAACTTTACAATAAAACGACGTAGAGAAGTATTAATGTTGAGAAAATTGAAAATTTTAGCAGCTGTCATCTTAAGTTTGATCAATCAGTAAAAAACATGAATTGTATATGTGGTAAGCAAACTATAGGTTTAATTATTCTAAAGCATAGGCAAATAACGATGTATATAAAAATAGAAAATTAGTATATACTAATACTTAAAATATTTAAATAACAAAATACATAAATAAATTTGGAATCAGTAAACCGGTATAAAGTGTCGGGGACGTGTTGGGTCTTGCAAGGTAGTTTGTTACCGAAATACATTTCTTTGCAATTTGACAAGTTCAATTGAGTGTCAGTTCCAGTGTTATTTTCAATTATACGAAAAGTGAATAGTGTTTATAGTGTTTCAAATTTATAATATCGTTTCCAAATACTTTGAAAAAATGTCGATGTGGATGAAAGTGCTGTCCAGTTGATGCAAATAATCTCGATCGCGCTATTTTATTCTACACTGTAAAAAATTTTTTGGAGTTAAACAAATGGTGTAAGTGGTAAAATAAGAAAATTGTGTAAAATAATAACACCGGTGTATTTAGTAAAAAATGTTGAGCGGTGTTAAAACGGGGTTAAAATCGATGTTTTTATCAGCAACAGGGATGGGCAGAGCTCGATACTTTCCTGCGAGAAATGAAAATTTTTCAATGGATGATATTTATTGCACCATCGACAAAATAAGCATCACCTATTGAAAAATGTTCATTTCTTAGAAAAGTATCAAGTTTCATTAGGTGGTAATAAACGGACGAGAATAGATGCGAAAAATTTAGTATCGGATACCTGAGCTGAAGGTTGGCATACTAAAACATCATTTTGTGACTGATAATCCGAATATCATTAAGCAATAATCGGTTTTCGAGGGCATCTTTCGTTAATAAGGATCGAGAGAAAGCATTATTATTTCAAGGAACTCTGATACTTAAATATAAATATTTTAAAAATATCGCCAGACAACTTGCTATTCAACATCAATGTTACATGTATTATGAAAAAAATTAGAATACAAAATTTTTTTTAAAAGAACAAGTCTCGATAGTAAATTACCCTACATCAGGGTTAATTTCTGCATTGAAAGAGAGAAAAACCAAAAGTAATTTACGAACTTGTCAACATGGAGTTTTTTACGAACAAAGTTACATATAATGTGCACGAACCTTACAAAAAAATCGAAACTTTTACATTATTCCAAAATATACTTTATATTATTAAGTTGCTTAATCTGAATATCTTTTTTATTTCCACCGAATAGTGGTAGTAAGAATAGTGTTACTTAATTAATTTTACGCACTAATTGGTGTTTATATTGCGGTGTTAATTATTTAAACTGAGTTTCACTTATCACTTATGATTTTTGCAAATAACAAATGTTACGAAATAATATGTACTTCGCAACGAGTGTCGGAAGAATTAAAAAGATTCAGCGGATGAATCCAAATTCGCCTCCATTTTTGATATCAATTATGTTATTTGTAAAAAAATGTTATGAAATAAAATATGCACTTTGCAATGAGTGTCGGAAGGATTAAAAAGATTCAGCGGATGAATCCAAATTCGTCTCCATTTTTGATATCAATTATGTTACTTGTAAAAAACTTGTTATGAAATAAAATATGCACTTCGCAA
>JAPYYW010001145.1:0-34493 GCA_030522545.1 Cremastinae sp. A BG-2022a
AATCGATTTCATACTGAAAAATTCCGTCGAACCGAGGACTTGTGCAGAGTGGATTCCGGACGTTAAAGGGTTAATTGCAATGTTGAATTTGCTGACTATATAATTACAGTAATGTACACTTTCTACATGTTTGAAAAATATGAAGAAAATAATTTAATTAAAATCTTGTAATGGAGTCTTTTTTCGCCACATAAAAATTTATTTTCTATAGTTGTTTTTATACGTTAACAAATCATTCAAAATGCAGCTTACAGTAATATAATTAGAGACTCGATATAATATGTATAAACTTGTTATATATGTTTATATGTGACAAAATATTTTTCTACGAGATAGAGAGAGAGAAAGAGAGAGAGTTCTAATATACTGGCCTTTTTTTCTTATAATTATTTCGGTGGCTCCTTCCCCGCCTTGGGTATAGTAGTCGCGGAGTAAAATATAATTTTATAATTTCGACCACTTGCTCCGTGACACGATACCTTTATACAATTAATAAATATTTATTAGTGGGCCCACCTGATTTTTCGCTCATTCCCTCTCTCTCAAACTTCTCTCCCACTGTCATCGAAATTTCTCCCTACTACTTCTTTCTCATTATCCTTATTCTATTCTCTACGTATGTATTCTCATCAATCTGTATGTACTTATTTCAATCTATAGGAATTTTATAATTTCCAGTAGACTTTGGAACTTTTTGCTAGCAGTGTATAATGGGACATATGGGAACGCAGTGGCCTGGTCAGGAAGTTCGGTATTGAGTTGATAAGAGCTTGCGAGTGGAGAGTGACACGAGTATATGATGGAGAATATAATTTCGAGGCTCGAGGACGACGGCGATGAGAAAGAGAAATGTACAGCAGATCGAGAAAGGGAAAGAGAGCGTGGACTCTCAAGGTCTGAGTAGTTTACTCGCGAGACCTTTAACGACTATGTAAATTGACGGTCTATTTATTCATCGTATCGAAATAGTGAAAAGGTTGGAGAAAGGGGTGGAGTAATGGAGAGAGAGAGAGAGAGAGAGAGAGAGAGAGAGAGAGAGAGAGAGAGAGAGAGAGAGAGAGAGAGAGAGAGAGAGAGAGAGAGAGAGAGAGAGAGGGGGAAGCTTTCTCTTGCATATTCTCATGATTGTACAACGTGACAGAAAGAGACAAATAAGAGCGAAAGAGAGGCGGAGGTCTTGATCGAGCTTTTCTCCATTCGTATTTCTCCGCGGCTTGTTCGACTCTCCGATGCTCTGCAGCTCAACCCTTACTTCATTTGACGTGGCATACAGCCCGTGGCCCCTTTCTCTCACTCACTCTCTCTCTCTCTCTCTCTCAATACAAACTAATATATTTGTATATAAACCTCAGCCAATTATGTTAATATCCCATTCAATTCGATATTCTTCTCGGACGCTTCCATGTTCTTTCCTCTCAAATTCGGCAGACACAGATGTGCTCGTCGGTTTAGAGACTTATTAGCTCCTCGAGATGAATATATATAGTATATATACCTATTACGTGCACACAGCTAATCGGGAAAATTGAACGAGCAAGTTAAGTTTTAAATAAATATGGGTAATTCATAGAAGTACGAATTCGAGTGTTCTACGAAACTAATAAATTGCATTTTGATTAATGAGGTACTTGAGCGAATGTCGAGTCAATTAAGAAAATACTTGCGCTAAGGGCCGTATCAATTTTTTCCCCGTGTAAACTAAAAGCAAAGTCCCGGGTTTTTAATTATGTAAGGTATTGTCTTAAAAAAACCATGTGAACGTTCTTCACCATTGCATTACAATGCTGAAAATATGTGAGATGGTTTCACCGTTTAGTTATCGAGATATTGAATGTTGAAAATAACAAATTTAATATGAGATCTTATGGCAATCTCCAAAAAATTTCCATTTTCAATCATTGGATATCTCGATTTTGATACGATGAAACTTTTTTAAATTTTACACACCCTTGCATACGATGCTAAGAAACGTTTATGCAAATTTTTAAAAAAATTATCTTTAAAACTGCTAAATGTAAGTACCTCCTTAAGAAACTTAGAGTAGTTCGATAGAAAAATCGAAATTCAAGTTTCCAATAAATATGCCAATCTTTTGAGCGCTATTTATGCTTAAAAGTGTAAGGATTGTATCATTAAGAGTTTTCTTTTTATTCTTTTCATGTTCAAATGTTCTAAGAAATTTTAACATTTTTGTAAATACATTTTTGTAAATAAATTCTATTGAGGGTTAGCGATTGGATTTTATTCTTCTGTTATAAGAAATTTTGTTTTAATAATCATCTCAAATAAGCATGTATTGCATTATGAATTTCTATATAAAATGCTGATTGGAAAAATTATTTCTTAAGATTTCTATGATAAAATTTCTCCGCAGTTGAGATTTGTAAATTTTTTAAAAATTATGGATACTTTATTGTTATATTTTTCTACATGTTTTATTGTATAAAGGTATCTTTGAACGCCGTAGGGGCGGATTTTACAGGGGCTAAACGAGGGCCCTTAACAAAATTTCTGAAAAAATTGTTAACACGATTGTTAAATTACATAAAAATGATTATAAGTTGATAATTATAGACGTTACATCCAATTATCAAAAATTAAACATGATCTTATGTTTATTTTCAAATTTGGATAAAATTACATTTTTGAGGTTATATATATGTATACATGAGTTCCGAGTTTCAAATTGAAATAATTCTTTCAAATGTTCGATGACTCTACATTTTTATGCGATAAATAAGATCCTCGCGTTTAAATTTATTCATACTACAGTTTATATCCTTTATTTGAAGATAATATAAAGATGTACTTTTTTCAGTGGAAGTTGTGGAGAAACGTTTCTCCCATTAACACCTATTCTAAAAATCGTAATTTTAGAAGAATAGTTCTTGATTAAAACCTCGATAGTCTATCTTTTTTACAAAACGCGTATTTTAAAAAGTTATTTTTAATCATTTAACAAAGAATAAGGCCATTGTAAAGATTGTTAAATATGAAGAAAGACTAAAGTGCTTTTGCTCAGCATATACATATATCACTAAATCTATATGAGTGCTTTTAATGATTAATCTAATGAAACTTCATTTGACCTAAAATCTTTGAGATATCGGGAGATTGGACGAAGATTATCGCTTTCTGATCCACGAGTCAGAGCGAAAAAAGGTTTCCGTGGACCGGGTAAAAGCGATTGGGAGATGATTGTTGGTAAGAGTTTGGACTTTCAACGCTCGTGGTTGGCTGCTGAGTATGGGATGCACTCGCGGAAAACGACGACTTTTGGTATAGAGATCTGCTCCTTCGAGCCGGAAAAACGTTTTCCCCGGAGATGAGCGTGCTGGATCTTCGCGTCCACACAGCCTACTCGATTTTTCGCCATCTCTTTCTTTTTCTTCAGTCCTCTCCCTTTCTCTATAGCTTTCTCTGTGCTCTCCGTTTTTCAAGGCACATAAAAAGGTAATGGGCCGCGGTAGCGTCGTACGACTCGTCTCTAACGACCGGACCTTTAACCTCTTTCCGATCCCGAAGACGCTGCAACGTTTCTTCTTCTTCTTCTTCTTCTTCTCCTTTCTTCCATTTTTCCTCATCTCCCCCCCCCCATCCCTCTTCTCTTCCCCTTCCGTATACTTTTATTTTTCAGCTCCTCTGTCTCTTTCATCTCATTCGACATCAAGATTTCTCCGTTTCTCTTCTCAATTCGAATCCCTTATTGTACAGCCCTCGATATTCCGTTACGGTAATTTTCTTCATCCTCGTTTCTGGCTTTCTCCATTCTTCCGTTCGTACTGTGCAATCAATATTAACCTTACCTTCATATTCAATTATTTAACTGTTCGCATACGATAATGAAGAATAATTAGTTTCTACGTTTTTTAGGTGAGATATTTACACACACGTGAGTCAATAATTTTCGACCGAACTGAGCCCTCTATACGAAAAACAGTTTGTACCTTGTTTATCTACATTTACTATTGTATATGTATGTATAATAACAACAGTCTTGTTGGAATATTAAAAATAGTTTCTTCTTTATAAAAAACGGTTTAAGTTGTTCAGTTCTAGGTACCTGATTTGTCGATGTAATTTTGGTATTCTTCGTCGAACGATAAAGTAATAAATTTCGTAGTAAATAATTTATTTCTATACTCTTAATTTATTTTTATTTTTCAATTTTAATATACATGTACACGAAGAGCGAAAGAAACTACCGCCGCTTAATCATAATCAATGGATATACGTCACCTCGAGAATTAAAAACGACAGATGACGAATTTACTTTTTTTTTTCATTCGCCGATGTATTTCTCATTTGCTCATACCTTGTGGATTTTTGGCGCAGGAAGCGCAACGCTCTCTCACACACGGATAAGATACGATCCGGGGGAGGTGGAGGAGACAAACTGAGAGGGATTATTCTGTATCTCCGTTTCTCTTCCTCCTCTTTTCATCCTCCGGTGTTAGAGAAACGTGAAAGGAGAGATGCGAGAGGCCGCTTCGAAGCGTGAAGAGGACGGTGAGGATGTTCCTCGCAAGGGAAGAGGAGACATGAGATGAAGAGAGCGAGAGAGAGAGAGAGAAGACCGATAAAGAGTGAGTGAGAGGGAGAGCAGATAACCACGAGAGGATTGCGGGAGGGCAAAAGTGGGAGAGAGAGAGAGAGAGAGAGTCGAAGAGGGTATGAGGGTGTGGTGCTCTGCCTTGGGGTTCATTATTCAGGGCTATTGATTTCCATCCAACCTCCTACCACGAATGAACGGGCCACGCCGCATACACACATTCGACCAACCGTATGGACTTCGTATTAATACACACACACAAGCATACTCCTGTTTTTGTCCAACAAAAAGGCGTAACTTATATCACTCTACTTGCCGCATCTGATTTACGACGTTTCATCTGAAAAAAATCGATATACATATTAAATAATGGATTATTGCGTATACCGTGTTACCGGAAATTTCGGGACAACGGTGAAAAATATTTTTCAAGTGGCAATACGTCAGATGACACTTTTTTCGTCGTTAGATTTTATGAAAATAGTGGGACAGGGGAAGGCGAGCAGCCACTGACGATGTATATTTCATTTTGCCATTCTATTATTATTATTACTATTATTATTATTATTATTATTATTATTTCATAACAGTTTAATCCATTGTAAAGATACTATTGTCAATTTCTGTTATATAAGTTTGATTTTTTCATTGATTTTCTATAAGATTAAAAAAAAAATTTTTCAATTGCTCAAATTTTCTTTTCATTTTGATTGTAATAATTTTGTGAAATTCTCATCATGAAATATGTATAAATACTATAGTTACTTTGATTAGATGGTTAAATTTTGAAGCTTTATCATACGCCCATATAAGCTCTGACGTAATATTTGTTGTGACGAAGCTTTTCGAAGCGATGGTGCGTGAAACGACGGTTTACTTTGTTCCACGCTGGAGCTTCTGACAATAAACCGCTTTCTCATCCGTTCTTCCAGCCCAATACAATTTTTCAATTTATTATTTGCGAAACATGACAGGTTTCATGATGAAATTTGAAAATCAATTATTTCTGACAAGATTGAGTTCTAAAAAGGATATATGCTTTTTATTTTGTGTACCATGTACGTATATTTTTTAATAGAATCATTTTCTTTATATACTTTTTTAAATATCTTCTGATGTTACCATGTCAAGAATCTACGTTTATGGCGATAGTTTATTTTAAAAAGCTCCTGTAAATATGATTGAAAATACAAAGTTTAATGTACTCTTTTCTATTATACAACTATATTGAGAAGGTTTCTACAACAAAAAAATTATCCAGTCCCATTTCGTAAAATTCAATCAAAGCATTATTGGCTAATAATATAATCACGTCGATGGTTTTACATGCTTATAAATAATATATGGTTTTTTTAATGTACATAAATAAGCTTGATCGTGTACGGTATTGATTTCCCTTTAGTTATCATATTCATTGAAACTTCGCTAATTATGATATTATATTCTACTTACATATTGCATAAAATATATTTAAAAATTATGAATAAAAAATGTTGTTTTTCACAAAAAGTTTTGAGGATTTATATATTTTCAGCATGTACATGACTCAAAATTTGGAGAATTCTCCTATATTGAAAAAGACATGAAGCCTCTAATCGATTAATCGAAATAAAGAGCGCATTATGCGGAGCGCATTAACTTCTACTCATTGAAAAAAAAATTCAATGTGCGATGCTTTGGAAATAATAACGTTAATGTTTGAATCATTCATTTCATCTCGCAAAATTTTTCAGGAATTATTTATTATGAAGTCGATATCGCGTCGAGGACACGAAACATATCGGCATTTGAAATTTTCAGCTTATGTGAAAAAAACTTGCAACACAAATTTCTATTATTTATATCAAATATGCCTGATGCATAGTTCGGGGATCATAAACATTAAAAAAAAAGACAAAATTTGTCGAGCGTAACGAGGAAAAAAATTCCAAATATTCGAGAATACCTCGACTATAGTTTATCCATGGTGTGATTCATCGAGGTCGAGTGAAAAACCGAACATAGTTTTTGATTATTTGCATTTTCGACTGAATTTGAAATCATTAGGCCCCGGTATATAAAGTGTAGGGGTAAGACGTGTCGGGCCTCGTCAGGTAGTTCGTTACCAAAAAACATTTCGTAAAAATTCGACAAGTTCAATTGAGTATCCGTTCCAGTTATTTTCAATCATACGAAAAGTGAGTAGTTTAGTATTTCAAATTTATAATAATATCGATTGAAAACACTTTTTAAAAAATATCGGTGCGGATTGAAACCGCTCATAAATTAATCGGAATAAAGCGCATTATTTGAAGCTGCGTATGAAGTATTTATTTTATAGAAGAACAGCAAAATATCCATTGAAGCATGTCAAAAAAGTGGTAAAGTTGTCGCTTGTATAATAAAAATGTTATTTTTTGCTGTGCTACTACTAATCTTGTTGAAATTATATAAGCCATTAGATGCTATTGTTCTCTCTATACGGTGAAAATATACAAAAATTGATGTGTATAAATAAGAATTTATGATACAACTATCCCGAGGTATTCTCTATTGTGAATGAGGAAATCAGTGACGAAGAAGCGACTGAGTGTTCCAAGACCGAGATGAACGTTCAGGTGTATACACATATATGTAGAATTGTATGTAGTTCAAGAAGCTCGTACTCGCGCTCGTTTCTTGAAGGCGAACTTCCGGGACAAAGCGGAACTTCCTCTCTTATCTCGCAAAGACAAAAGGATGCGCCGCGAAGTGAGAAAAAGAAAGAGCAAGAGAGTGCCAGAGGGAAAATGAACGTCGATCGCTATGCCCGATTTTGTCAATTTCATTCTTTTGCCCCTTCTCGAAAGCCCAGAACTCTCTTTCACGGAGTTGTCGGCGTCGATTAAAGTCTAAAATTTGCAAGAACCCGAATGACGAAAGTTTGAGGAAAAAAAGAAAGTAATTTTCCTTTCTTCATTTTATTTGAAAACTAACGTAACTCGCAGAGTCCGGTGAGTTTTATATTCAGAATATATGGTCGCCTCAATTGGAAGTGCCTCTTTTATTAGCCCGAACAATTTGTTCATTCACAAAAAAAAAACAGAAAATAATCCGTTAATTGAGATTTAAACGTAAATTACGTTATATTGTAACGAGCTCGAAACGAATATTCTCTCGTAAAATTTCAATCGGATGACACTCGTCAGAGATAGAAATATATGGGAAAAAAGTATGCAAAGTTGGTTACATTTAACACGTGGAGAACAGCGGTGTATTCGTGTTAATGAAAAAAAAAAAGAGTAAATATTTTGATGAATAAAGGAGAATAAATAGAGGTGACGACGATATTGGTCGCATGTTCGAAGAGTGACAGACAGATATAGCGATATAGATGGAAAAAGCGACAGACTGAGCGAGAGGGCGAATGGCGCGCTTGCGTAGAGAGGGGGCGCTCGAGACGTCGAGCTTGCAAGAGGCACTGCCGCCGCGTGGTGGTCTCGTGACGTCAGCCGTGTTCAATCGGCTCAGTGTGCGGAGAGAGCGACCGCAGTGTACATCGCAAGCTCACGCTGCTTCGTACGAGTGAACTTTTTTTTACCTTCCACGCCGTGAGACATTTTTCTTTCATTTCTCTTTTGTTTTTTTTCGGTGATCCGATCGCCAGGATCATTGATATTCATCGTTCCGGAGTTGCTCGACCGTGCTGGAGAAAAACGAACGAACGTGTCAGCTATTCCGCTCCAACGTGTTTCCCCGCGTATGTTAAGCCCTGAAAAGTCACTACACGTTTCATGCAGACCCAGAATTCTCGGTTCTTTTTTTTTCTACACGGGAGGAGAATAAAAATTTGGATCTTGCGCCGGGGTTGAGAGATTTGCCAATTTTCGTGAAACGTTCGAAGGGGGCAATAAGACAAAAAAAATCTTGATGAGTAAGTGGACGTTTTACGTCGAGAGTGCTTGTAGCGAGGCGCTCGAGGCTCGTAGATTGTCCGTGCTCGGAAAGAGTGCCTAGCACGAGGTCACAAAGGACGAAACGACCGTTAAACAAGAGATATAGAGAGTGTCCGAAATCGTGTGTGGGTGCGTGTTTCGCGAGTGTGTGCGAGGGTTCGTGTGTGCGAGGGAAAAAAATAGAGCGGGAGTTACGCGCTTTCCTCATTTTCCGAGTTTAACCTGGAAAATACTGGTGCGTCGTCCACAATAAAGATGAAGCAAGAGAGGGAGAGCAATAAATAAGGAAGAAGCATCATCACGTTACCCCTTTTTAAAGCTATACACGAGTCTAGAGATTGAATATTAGTTACGTTTTTTTTTATATATATTTTCCTCGGGATTATTGTGAAAAGGGGCTCGTATACTGAAAAACGCATCGCATCGTCGGGGAGAGTGTTCTCTCGCGATCGAGGCGGTCACGTGACATGTACGTCGTCAGCGTTTTGCCACGAGGCCGTATACTTACTCCGGCGACGATTCAAGCCCCTTACGCAGCTTTTTTTTCGCTACGTACGACATCGAGATGCCGCAATCGCGTGTGAACAATCTCCCATCCGTCATCACTACTCTATCCTCAATGAACTTGTGATAATTGTTTCTATTGTCTGCGCTCCCCCCAAAATACACCTTATTCTCATCTCTGCGTGAGTTTTTCCGTATCCGGAGTGAGCGAGATTAGAAATAGTACAAATTGAAAGTAACAATTCTGCGCGGAGGGAACAAAAAAACTTATTGTGAATACGAGCTAATAGCAAGTCAAAAGTGCGATTTTTCGAGCGTGAGGCGCAAGATTAAAGAAATATATACTCGCGAATAATATAATATCGTGTGTGTTGTTTTGTACTTTGCGATAATATATACTGACAAGTTTGATCATTCGAATCGTCGCGAAACCGCGAGGAAAAGTGGCAACAAATAAAAAAAGTGACAAACAAAAAAGCGTAAACAATAAGGGTGAGCAATGAACGAAACGAGTTAACTCTGAGAACGACGTGACATCAGTTTATTGTTTCGGTCTCGAATAATCGATCGCGTCTCTTATCTTCGGGATACTCGAGCTTTGAACATTTTCGAAAGCGTGTGTCCGGATGTGCCAGTGCGCGTGCCGGCGGGAACTTTTGTTTTCCG
This sequence comes from Cremastinae sp. A BG-2022a, assembly GCA_030522545.1. Taxonomy (NCBI): domain Eukaryota; kingdom Metazoa; phylum Arthropoda; class Insecta; order Hymenoptera; family Ichneumonidae; species Cremastinae sp. A BG-2022a. The sequence goes on from JAPYYW010001145.1 coordinate 9,637, forward strand.
ATCATCCGCTAAGCGTCGCCGTGTCTTCGGACGGAGTTAACAGTGCGCGTAAGTAGATATAGCTCGATAGGGAGGGCGGTGAGGGGGGGTGAGGGGGTGAGGGAGGGAGAGGGCGGGGGTGCGTTCGAGGGAGGAGGAAGAGGAAGAAGAAACGTCGGCGTCCGCGAGCGGACGAAATCAACGCAGGCAGCCGTGGAGCACTCGACGATCGTGTGGCCGCGTGCCGCGGACCTCTACTTCTATCAACCAGGTACACGTTCCTCCACACGTGGACGCGTATCGCGACGCTTATTTATTCGTCACACGGATTTTGTCCATTTTCACTCGAAATAAGTAGAAAAAGGCTGTCTGGGTCATACGAAATAAAATATAGGAAAATATTGGAGCAAAGGGTGGATGTGAAGAACATATATATAAGGAAAGCGGCCGTGGGTAGACAACAAGCGAAAAACGTTCGCGTATTATATAGTCGACTCCTCTTTCTGTGGCACTACGATCGTGCCAAAGTGCCACATTCGTAACCCATAATACGGCGTTTCAATCTTTTTTCTCATATTCCCTTTCGCTTTATTTTTTCGCACTCATTCGAGACGCGGTAGACAATAATATTGTACTTGGCACAAACACGACAGAGCAAACTCCCGTTCCGATTCTCTCGCCAATACAATGAAGCAAACACGTATACGTTTCACCAACTTTCTATTCTACTCGTTTAAAAAAATAACTCGTCGTATGCCAAATTCGACAGAAATTATCGGAAATAAAAATTCGGTAAACATTTGTTCAATCGGAAAAATGGTTGGAAGAGTTTATTAACCGTGAAACGCGACTGCTAAAATTTCAAATTCCTTTACCAGGCAGATTATAATAGGAATGCTTATAATGCATTAAAAAATATATCACGAATGAAAAAAATTTTGCTCTTATATAATTCGTAGCAAAATATAAAAACGAAGCAAATTTTCCATAAATATATATTAGATTTGAATTTTCCTTTTCGTGTTGGCCCATAATTTTATGCCAAAATATTGTAAAATTATCTGACTAAATTTTTGCAAGTGTCATCGTGACGCTTCATGAATTCGGAAATATGATAATAACCGTGAAGATGCCATTGATTTATTGCGATATATGTATACGTATCTGCGTACTATGAAGAAACGGACGGAGGAGGAAGGGGAGAGCGAGAGAGCGAGATGGAGATGAGAAGCTTTATCCGATACTTGACTCGATTTGGAACACGCTCCAGTTTACGAGCCATTCTCGAATACTCTTGCCAGAAATTGTAGAATTTTCGTAGTACGACACCCACGAACTCCTTCCCACTGTTAATTAATTTTCATCATTTTTGTTGTCCACACCCCGCGACGTCGAGTCGAAAAATCTTCTTCTCCGTTATGATACATTTTCGAGTTAAAATAATGTGCGGTTAAAAATGTTCTCAATATTTCTTCACATCCTTTTATATTTTCGATTTTGCATTGTGACATGCAGAGAATTAGTTTGGAATGCACGTTATAAAAAAACCTACCTTATTGATTTTTAAAATTATTAATTGAGCAGACTCATCTTTTTGAAAAAGAAAAAGAGCTCAGCTTGATAATTCATAATGTTTTTTTTTCGTCCAAGCCTCGACATTTACTTTGAAACAGAGATACCGTATTTCAATGTATTTTGAAGACAAATAAAAGCGCATGGAATTTCATTTAAAAAAAAGTAGACGTTAAAAAAATAGGAAAATTGGAGGCAGGAAATGTCGACTGTGCGCATTATATGTAAAGTATGATATCTATATATATATATAGTTCGGTCTGCCCCCCGTAGCGCTCAAGCGACGAAAGTACACCCCGAGAGCGGGTTAGCATGAATATAGTGCAACCGCCGGACGTATTTTCCTCCCTAAAACTCGGCCGGCATTAAAAACTCTTCCAACTTTCATAAGCTTCTTTAGATGAACGTATATAGCGAGCGCGACGTCGAAATACACGAGGAGGTATTATTTCACGAGTGCGTATATCTGTCCTTCAAGAGATCTACTTTATTGGGACAAGCAAATAAGGTGTGGACCTATGTACGTACACGTTAAGGTCCATACAAAAGAAACAAATGCGCACTCTGAGAAAAACGTTCCGGGATGTATCGTCATTGTTTGCAAGGCCTGAAACAAAATGTCTCCTCGCTTCCCCCTTATTTTGAGTTGAAATTTTTTTCCTTCCCGCGAGTTTGCTGCTTGTTTGGCTTTTCTCCATTCTAAAATGGCCTAGCATAGTTAGTGCGCGCTGTCTTTCGAGAATTCGAGGGGAAAATAACGAATCAAGTCGAATGTGATCTTTTTTGTATATTTCTCGAGAGTGCATCACTGTACACGGTTGAAAGGATCCTCAGTATTCCATGGGTACATTGAGGAAAATGCGATGTCGGTAAAGAGAATACAGTAGTACCTGTTGGTATGTCTCCAAATTTTTGAATAATTTTGAATATCGCAAACTTATACATAGTTATATAATATATGTGAGTTTTAGGCTGTGTGTTGAACCAAAGTATACAAACGAGTTTTGGAAATATTTTTTCGTCGAAAAATGTTGATGTATTACCGTTCATTGAGGTAGCACGAGTATTTTTTATATAATTTTCAAAGTATCTTTAATATATTGACAGCTTTTCATCTTTGCATCAAAGGTAAATGGAGATTTTTTTTGGTATGGTACAAGGTATTCTTTTGAAATAAATAAATAAAATATCATGTGTTTGATTTGTAGGTGTTTCAATAGACGTTTTCAGAGTTGTCAAAATTTAAATTCCAAAATTCTAATTTACTTATAAAGTTACATGCATATTTGGTATGAGTATTAGGAGAAGTAGGGCCCTACCTACAATTTGATTTTTATGATTCTCATCTTGAAATGTTTTTATATGTTTTATGTTTTTATAGCTTTGATAAGAAGATGTAAATTTAAAAAAGTTTCACTATATATATTTTTTTTTATTATTATTTAAACAATGCCACGTATCGATATATTTTTTATTTAAGAGATTTACAGGTCTCACTGAACGGAAATCCAAAATTTTTGAAATCTCACGAGATAGATACTCGCTCAATTTTTTTTTCCCTCATATATTTTCTATCACGATATATGTTGTGAAAGGTGAAATATGGGTTTTCATGTATTTTTTATGTCGCAGGAAAATAAAGTTGCGTAAAAAATATTTTATTGCAAGTAAAAAATAAATTTCCTCTGTATATTTTGTACATGGAAATAAGCTATTGAATCGAATAAGTCGCCGATAATTGAAAAAAAAAAGATAAATTTTATAGAACAATCTGAACATATGCCATCAGGGTCGGGCGTAAATAAAATTTCAGTCTCGTCTGCGTGTAAGTGATATATAAAGCCGGAATAGAAGCGGCGTCTACAGTGTAAAGGCATCGCTAAAGGTATTCACAACAGAATTCTTTTCGTATATCTCCGTGTACCGAAAATATAACTTTTGCATTGTATGTGGCATATTATGGAGGAAAAGCGAGGAATTTTTCCGGCAAAGCGTGTGCCACAACGGATTCGCGTACACTCGAGTATTAAATATAAATATATTCGTAAATATGCATAAATATAAATATATTCGGGGGTGGAGACGTGGAGGAAAGTCAAGAGAAGAGAACTCTCGCACGGATTCACCCAACTTTCAACGTGTGCTCTCTTCTCCGCCACGGTGGAAGTATACATTGGCGTTTTATTTGATTAAGGCGCATTGAAGGGGCCATGCATATAATCGAATAAATTGCTTTTGATGTGAGAGCGAGTTCTCGCATGGCCCTGTCTGCAGGATGAAAGCAACCTTCCTGCTCTTCCATTCGTTGTCTCTCTCTCCCTCCCTCTCTCTCTTTCTTTTCCTCTTTACAGCCACCACGTTTCGTTCTCGCACTATCACTGGTACCTCGCTCAACTTTTACAGAATACGTTTCGCAAACTATACATATTTATACAGTATAAACTTTATTTACGATATAAATTAATATTCATATGTAGCAAGATTTGGCAGATCATCTTTTCTCGCTTCTTATACGATCAAAATTTTTAAACATATTATACGATTGTATAGAATCAAAGACGTCAATCATATAGAATTAATCAAAATCTTGGAGAAATGTCACTTCGCAAGATCGAGGTGATATTTTTTAAAGATACTTAATGAGTAAGTATAAGCATCATCTTAGTATAGTTATCTGGAATAATTAAAGTATTTTAGAAAAAGGTACAAATTTTATTTTGCTTTATTTTGTGATGAATTATTTTAACTTTTTTTCTAATCAATTTACAAGAAACAGTACATTTAGTTGGAGCAGATTTGTACTATTCTGTATCGTAATTTGTTAAATGCTGTACTCTCATTGATTATTATTATTTCGAATATTAAATAGTTTAATTTTATTTACATGCAATAAATGAAAAATTAATTGCAAAATTCTCAGTACATTTTTAAGCTTACTTGCCAATAATTTTTATCAACCTAATCATTCTTGATAAATAAGGTAATGATATTAGTCGATATAAATAGGGTGATTCATCTTTTAAATTGCGTAATACGAAAAAAATAAAATAAAAAAAAGTAATTTCGAATGGATGACGATTCCAGATTTTATTTTTAAGGACGATATTTTTATCACCATCAATAAATCGAAGATTCCTATCAAGTGTATGAGAATTTTGTTTTCATCGTGATAATTCATCGCCGTTAAAAAGACGAATCGCTCTCGAATCATCCCCACTCGCATTCGTTATTATCAACGATGGAGATTCGACAGCAGTTCCATTCGCTTTTGAATTACGCACAGTCGTTCTTTTTTCTCGTGCCTTTTTTTCATATCGAGAGCCATCAGTCAATGATCGATGTACGACTGCGTCGTTACCCCTTTCCGGCCGTTTATTGTGAAGCTTGATCTACGTTTATGTGCATGACAGAGATGAAAATCTTTGAGGGTCTTTGCGATCCAATATCGTTTAATGTTAGAGGCATAAATACCACACGCGCTTACAAAGGTGTCCTCTAAATTATACAATTATACTTGAATGCAAAATAAATCGGCGATTCGCAAACGTTTCTTTCTTGATGAAAATTTGTTTAATAAATTTTCATTTTCATTTTTTGTTGTCAAAAATCGACTTTCTCATGAAAAAGAGTGACATAACATTGTTTTATCGTTGTTAAAACTTTCGTTAGTAAGCAAAACTTTGTCTATTAAAAAAGCGACGATTTTGAAAAAAAAATATATTTCACGGTCTGAAGTGCAGATTTGTTACATAAAAGATCCAATTGAGTAACGATGAAATATGGAAAATATGTAAATCAGTACGAATTCTCTCGAAATTACATTTGAATTGAATTAAAGAAGGAAGGTAGGGCGCCGGGAGTACGAAGATTATGTTATTTGTTGATTGTATATTTTATTACACGAACGAATTTTCAGGATTCTATCGTAAGGATTCAGTGGCGAGAGGGTGCGAGATAAAGGGAAGAGATGAACGAAATCTGATTTAGGATTGCGGTCGAGAAATCTCTCAAGGGAACGAGTCTGTTCGCGTAGGCTGACCATAGCGTAGACACACTTCACTTGCTAGTAGTAACAGTACATATAGAACGTCCCAACGGACACGATCGTCCTTTACCAATCTCTATAGACAAATATATCCGAACTACTCGGAGAACGAGAACTCAACCAATATTACACAACTTGCCTAACAACTGGACTTATGCTTTGTGCACTATTGATCAATTTTCCAGCTTACAGACTTTTACTTTTGGAGGGAAACACTTTTGAAGCGTTTCATTTTTGGTTTACTCGACGCTAGAAAGTTTTTTCGTCAACTCCCAAATATACATAAATTCTCAATAAAACTTTCGCTGTACGATTCAGTTAGATTTCAAAAACATGCTTGTATTCTTAAAATCATTTTATTGTATTTAAAGAGTATTATATAAGTAAGTTTCGTGAACTTTTCTTATTTTTTGAATAATCATGCTCACATGTGAAAAAAACTTTATAGGTATAATGTACAAGTTATAGTTACACAAAAAATAAGTATATTAATGAAATCTGATGCTTTAATTTCAAAAGTTTCGAGATATACTTTAACAAAAGGTAAGGACTACAACAGCGGAACTATAATTATCGCGCATAATCTTGAGTTTCTATTTACAGTTATTTCCAAGAAACACGAAAAAAAATTGCGCTGAGGCCGATTTTGCTGCGAAATTGTCTCCCGGTTTTAGAATTACATCCAAGAGCCTGCAGACCGTTATAACTATGGCATTGCGTCTCCGCATTGTCACCATTCCCTTTCTTCCTTGCGTCCTTCCATCTCTTCCGCCGCATTGTCGTTCCAGGACTTTGCCTGACATCAACGCTCGCGCTTCCACGCTTTGTTATGATAATTGTTTCAAACTTGTGGTATCACAGCCACGTTTGTTTTCCATCCTTGTCTTGCTTTTACTATGCGTCTCATCTAGCGAGAAGGGAGCCTTTTCTTTTCCCTTGTTTGCTGCGTACTTCCACCCTGCCGTTCTTTCATTCCCTCTCTCACTTCACCTCCGCACTGGCTACCAGTCTGGATATTTCCAGAATTTATTTTTAACAATTGCAACAATTTTGGTGATTAAGCCATTACAGCGGATGAGCGAGATATTGCTTTTTTTCCCAAGTCATCAACACTTTTAATTATTGTATTATTCGTCTCGCTCTCGATGATTACATATGTAGTAGTATCGATAATACTTAAACTTCACAACATTTAGAGCTGAAAATAAAAAACAACAATTATCAATAGGATATCTTTGATGCTCTGCTTGCTCGATTCTTGATCTCATATTGTTTCGTTGTGCGAAGGACTTTACACGCGCATATTGATACAAATTTATGACGCCTATATGAAAATTTCTCCGCCTAAAAGAATCATGATAGAAGCAGAATCAACAATATTTGGTAAGTTAGCAAGAAAAAAAATAATTTCTAAAAAGTTAAAAAACCCCACATTATTTAAATGGGAAAAGTATCGTCATTCAGGCAGGGTTAAATGGCATTGAAGGGGAATTCTTTTTCAAAATTCTTTTTAGGACAAAAACTAACTATTTAGATGATACTCAAGCGAAAAAAGTCAACTTGGTAAATAACGGACACCCTACTGGAGAGGCCCGTCTGCGAAATTCAGACAGGCGGGTGGGAATCGGAGAAGGTCGTTTGTAAAATTCAAAAGGAAAAATGAACCCTATTCGAATCGACAACACAAGTCGTCGAAGACGACGCGTACTTCATCGAACAAAAAACGACTGAGGTGAGCGTTCGAGCAGGAAGACTTAAATGTTTTCTTCGATGAGTGAAAAACATTACAACGGATAAAGTATTTCTAGATTACATTAAGGTAGTTCTAACACAACATCATGGTAATGATAGATTTCGTTGGAAATTTGTGCAAAATTTCTTTGATATGATCTACATACGTGTATAAAATTTAAAAAGATTTTACCATGTAGATTTCGATATATTCATTGTTAAATATCATGATTTTCAAAGCTCTCCCATTAGAGCACGTGTGAAATGTTGCAATTTTTAACTCTAAATATCTTGACTTCTGGACGGTGAAGTTTGTTGAAATTTTGTGCAATTTTTTATGGTACTTCAAAGAAGTTTTCCTCAGTTTTTTTAAAAAAATCTCATTACTTCATTATTCATGATTTTCGTAGGTATATGAGTACGGATCACCTTGGATGACCTTGAATTCTGAGTATGTTGTTCTTGAGTCGATTTACAACAATTAATCTTGATAAACTTATGCTCAAAAATTATATGGTACCGAGATAAATTAAAAAACAAATTTTTGATTTGACTGTAGTGTTAGAACTACCTCAATGGCGTGAAAATCCCTTTCATAAAAATTCGTTTTCAATCCTCAAAACCTCTCAAACCTCAATGGTCAGCTGACGAAATTTCAATTTTTCAAATTGAAATAAATAAATTACTCCTGAAAAACCTGAAAAACTCCCGATGGTTCCAACAGTTTTATTGTAATTCTTAATAATTTGAATTATTTTTTAAATCGATTACATTTCAAAATGGAAGATACATATACATATACGTTCAGCAAAAAATTTATTAACTCATAATGCATTTATGAGGTCAATTGATTTCAAAGATACCTTTTATCTTATTCCGGTCCACAAAAAATACAGAAAATATTTACGTTTTATGTTTCAAGGGAAGCTATATCAGTTTATTTGCCTTTTATTTGATCTCAGTATAAACCCTTATATTTTTATTAAAGTAATGAAATCTGTAATCAATTCATTAAGGAGCTCAGGTTTTCTGTCCGTCATCCTCTGCATAGGAAATTCGTATGACCTCTGCAAAGAAAATGTATTCAAGACCATAAAAATTTTACATAAACTTGGTTTTATCGTAAATTTTTAACGAAATAAGTGTTCTTGAATCCAGTAGAAAATGCGAATACTTGGGATTCATTCTAAACTCTGTCGATTGTTCTTTAGAACTCTGTGATAAAAAGAAGGATCAAATAAAAAATATCTTCGATTTCTATCGGTTCAGTCAAATCAAAAGTTTTTATCTCAAATTATCTCGGTAGCATGTGGTTTTTGAGCTTAAGTTTATTAAGAAAAGTTGTTGTAAATTGTTTCAAAAACAACATACTCAAAATTCAAGGTTATCCAAGGTCATCTGTACCTGTTACGTATGGATGAAAATTACGAAAATCACAATCTTAGGATTTTTTTAAAAAACTAAAGGAAGCTTTTTTGAAGTACAATAAAGAACTGTGCACAATTTCAACAAGTTTCACTACCCAGAAGTCTGGATATCAAGAGCTGAAGATTGCAATATTTAACACGTGCTCTTATGGGAGACTGTAGAAAATAGTGATTTTTGACAATAAATATCTTGAGTTCTACTTAGTGAAACCTTTTTAAATTTAATTGCACATTGTATCAAAAAAGGTTTTTGCAAATTTTAAACAAAATCCTAAGAAAACGATTTTTTGATAGAACTACCTTAAATATGGAAGTTCATACAAAAAATTAGAAAATTAGTTCAACTACTGGGAGTTTTTATTGCTTATTGCCCGGCTATGGAATATGTTTGGGTATATTGTAAAATATTAAATCTAGCTAAATATATCACTTTGTTAATTAATGACGGAAATGACGAGAACGAAATGATTCTAAATATACTAAAAGCTGATTCTGAATGGTGGATGAAAAATTCGCAGATTGGAAAATGTAATATTAAGACGTTGAAATTGAAAATAGAAATAAGTTCCGACGCATCCTTAACAGTCTGGGGAGCTCATTCGAACGAATTTTAAGCCCACGGGTTTTGGAGTAAAAAGGAGAAAAAATCTCTTATAAATTTTTTAGAATTATTAGCAGCTTCAGCTTTCTTTACTTTGAAAAGCTTAGCATCGGATTTCTTTAATTCTATAATTCTTTTGAGCATTGACAACATCACAGCCATTTATTATATTAATAAATACGGAGACGTTCGCTTTACAAAATTGAGTGAATTGTCGAGATTAATTTGGCAGTGGTGCAAAAACAGGAAACTATGACTTTTGCATTTTACATTCCATCAAAAGAAAATATTGAAGCTGATAAAGCTTCGAGAGTGACAAATATAGATAAAGCATGGGAATTATCTGTGAAAGTATATGTATACTGAAATAAAAAACAAATACCGGCCTTTTACAATCGATCTTTTTCGAACCAGATTAAATAAAAAAAATGTATGCATATGGCAATGCCCTTACTATTTCATGGTCGAATGAGAAGTTTTATACTTTCCCTCCTTTCGCCCTTATACTGTCCATATACTTTAAGCAAAATAATTGATGACAAAGCTTCTGGTACATTAATTATCCCAATTTGGCCATCTCAACCTTGGTTTCCTCTTTTTAAATCTCTTTTATATGAGCCTTCTTTCTCTTTTATTCCTAATAAAAAAATATTGTTTCTTTGCAGAACAAAAATTCATCCTCTGGCAAAGAATCTCTCCTTGATGGTCGCAAAATTATCAGGGAAGCTTATCTACATAAAGGCGTTCCTTCTAAAAATTCTATCAACATTTTCATCAATTCAATAGCTAAATCGACTCTTAAGCAGTACCAAGGTTATTTGAAAGAATGGTGAAAATTATGCAAAGATAGAAACCTTGACGCGTTTAGTGCAGATAATCTCGAAATTATTACTTTTTTAACAGAAAAAGTTAATAAGGGAGCAACATATAGCACGCTAAATTGAACAAGATCTGCCATTTCCTTAATATCGACAATAGATATCTCCAAATACCTTTTAATTTCACGATTTTTAACTGAAATTTATATAAAACCTTCGCATGCTCCAAAATATAATTCGACTTGGGATGTAAATGTCATTATTAATTATATCAAAACTTTATCTTCTTTCCCTCAATTAAAATTGATGGTTTTATTCGAAAAAATAATAACATTACCTTAGCCTTAGCAACTGCTCATAGATTGCAAACATTTTAATTGATTAAAGTTGACCACATGAAAAAGTCGTCCAAGAGCATAGTAATTAAAATTCTCCATTTAATGAAAGCGTCACGACGCGGATCTTTTCAACCGATTTTTAAACTCCCTTTTTTTAGTGAAAAACTAAATGTAGCTGCGTCCCTTCTTGAATATTTATACTACACAAAAGATTTAAGAGGTGACGTTAAAAGCTTATTTACTTCCACAATTAAGGAGGTACTTGCATTTAGCGATTTTAAAGATAATTTTTTAAAAATTTGCATAAACGTTTCTTAGCAACGTATGCAAGCGTGTGTGAAATATGAAAAAGTGTCATCGCGTCAAAATCGAGATATCATTGATTGAAAATGAAAATTTGTTGATGCTTGTCGTAAGAGCTCATGTGAAATTTGTTATTTTCAACATTGAATATCTCGATAACTAAACGGTGAAACCATCTCATATATTTTCAGCATTATAATGCAGTGGTGAAGAACGTTCACATCGTTTTTTAAGATAATACCTTACATAATTAAAAACCCGGTACTTTGCCTTTAGTTTACACGGGGAAAAAATTGATACGGCTCTTAGCGCAAATATACCTCCTTAAACCATATAAATCGGTCAATGCTCGAACAATTGGTTATTGTACAAAATCCTTATTAAAAAAAGAAGAAATTGATGTAAAAGTATTCACAGCTGGAATTCAAGTAAATTGGAATTCACAGAATTCGACATGCTTCCGTCTCTGCAGCTTTTAAGGAGATACTTGCGCTAAGGGCCGTATCAACTTTTTTACCCATGTAAACTAAAGGCAAAGTACCGGGTTTTTATTCATATAAGATATATTGTCTTGAAGAACCACGTGAACGTTCTTCACCATTATTACATTAAAATGCTGGAAAAATGTGAGATGGTTATTTCACCGTTTAGTTATCGAGATGTTCATTGTTGAAAATAACAAATTTAACATGAGCTCTTTTATGGCAAGCTTCGAAAAATGACCATTTTCAATCATTAATATCTCGATTTTGACACGATGAAACTTCTTCAAATTTTAAACACACTTGCATACGATGCTAAGAAACGTTTATACACATTTTTAAACAATTATCTTTAAAACCGCTAAATGCAAGTACCTCCTTAATAAAGGAATTGACGTTAATACAATTAGGCGTACTGCAGGATGATCCAATGAATCAAAAATTTTCGCTAAATTTTATAACAAACCTACTATTAGTTCAAATGAGGAATTTGCTCGTACAATCCTCGGTTAAACATAAAAGAAATGTCAATATTATTATTTATGTATTCTGCACTGATATTGAATTAATGTTTAAAGTTGTTATAACTCAATAGGTTAAATAAATACTAATGAACCAAGGAAGTGAATAATGACGTTCTCTTAACATCTACATGTTATCATCGAGAATCAGACGAATAGTATAATACGGCGTCTCGTTCGAAGATCTCGGGCTGGTTTGATCGCCATATTATGGAGCAAGAATTTTTCGTTGCGAAGCGAAAGTAGGTTAATTGATGTATTTTCATCGAAACGATAAATTTTCGTAGAAAACTATTTCTTCAACGGTGACAGTGTCGCTGGTTTCACTAGGTTACTCCGCAGTTCCATCCTGTGTCCGACTACGTGCTTTTTCTCATTCGTTTGAAGAGCGAGGCTAGAGGAGATAGCGCACCCGGAACGCGCAGTGTCTCTATCTACAAGAAACTTTTGGGCAATCCGAGACTCATAACCCGGCGGCCATTCTGGACAAAATCGTACCTTAATTTGAAAGCCTTGCTGGAGCGTCGGAGAAGATCTCGGTCTCGACGCAGAGTTGCTTTATACAGACGAGAACCTTTTACGATCAAGAACATACATATAGTCTTGTATACTATATACACAAATGTATACTCTATTTTCTATACAGACATCAATTCATAGCTTTACTCAAATTATTGGTATGTATATGTACCATGTACCATGTATAGTTATCGTGATAATTGCACGTTTTACGTAAATTAACACCTATGCGTAAGATTCTACGAAAGGTCTATAATAAATGCATTAACATACGTGTACATGAAAAATGTAAGGCGTGCGCGGGTTTCGGTCAGGCGGCTTCGTGAGTAGGGTGGGTCACGGTGAGGGTATATTTTCGACAGCAAGAGCCCAGGCTAGGGTATAGAGGCTGTTCTGTAGACACGTACACACGTGGGAACGCTCATATATGTATATGTATATATAGACATGTGATTGAAGCTTACGCGGGAGAAACGGGGACAGATAGACGGGGCGTTGGATCGGGAGAGCGAGAGGGATCTGAAGTTTGGTGGCTGCTAAGCCTGTAAGGGGTGACCGCAGGATGTCGGCGTTGGCTATCGACGTTCCCGTGCTCTGTAGCCTCTTCGGATCGTTTTAGCTCTCTTCTTGTCTCTCCTTTGGCCACTCTAACCTCTCGTCGTGTGCAACCAAGGTGCAGGCTGACTCTATACCAGCCTTCCTCTTGAAGGCCCCTTTCGAGTCGCCTTGCCAGATAGGCGACGAACGGCGAGAGTAGGTATACGGTAACGGACGCCCGTGCCAACACCAAAGATGTCAGCATCCTCGCATAATATTATATCGCCCGAGGGCTCTCGTTCCAAGCTCCACTTAGGAATTTACTCCCCTGGCTCCAGGCAGATCCGAGCCAATGGTAATGGCTTATCGTAAGCCCTCCGGAGTCTGTTACACTATATCGATGAGGATCCATCATCCCTCCGATTGATTGTCGCTTCAATTTCGGGTTATTTTATATTTACATTTGATTATTATATTTGCATGAGACTGCGATTTATCTTTGCTTGTGAGAAATGCAATTACGTGCAATATTTCTTAAAATCATATCTTATTGTTTTAATCATCACCGCATATTTATTTTAACTAGATTTGATGATTATATTTGTATGAGACTGTAATTTGTCTTGGCTTGTGAGAAATTCTATTAAGGCAGTCCTATCTCTATAGACTATAGTCAAAAGTCATTTACAACTAATCAACGTAATTTACGGAAAAGTAGATATCATTATATAAATGAAGAAATTTATGTATGGTCAACAAAATTGAAATTTTCATTCGACAGTAATTGCAACATCAAAAAGTAATAATCAACAGTTTGAGTAGTACTTGAGGCTACGAACCTCAACATTTCAAAACGTCATGTAATCGAAAAAGTATACACGATGCTTTCCAAATTAAAAAAAAGTAATTTGCAAAAATAGTTTTTTGGGAAAACCAAAATAGTAAGATGTGCACACTCATCGAACAAAATAAATAAAGAAAACTTGAAGGTGCACAGGAAATACGAGTGTAAGTTGCGGGCACGTTTGAATTTGGCGGTTATACGTGACAGTTTCAATGTAGTGAAATATCAAGATATTCGAAAAATATTCAAGCAAATGCTCATGTTTAACAATGATTTTCTTAAAAAAATAGATCGATAACCCCACTTTTCTTCAAAACGATAAGATTCGTAGGAATATACTTTATTTATTTTAATTTACTTTATTTAGATTTGATGTGATTCGATTGTGAGCGGAAGGAAGAATTTTCGTATCATCGTTATGCTTCGATCACGAAAATGAGTGATTTTTTATATTTACTTTGTCAGTAATTATAAGTCGATGACCCACTCTGAAATTTTGCAGAGAGGTTATTATTTATAATTACTAAAGCCTCTAATTTCTAAAAATAAATCAGAAGAATTGTTTAAAACGATAGAACAACTACCTTAAGTGAATTATTCTTAAAATCATCTTATTGTTTTTGTCAACAAAATATGTATTTTAACTAAATTTGATGTTTATATTTGTGTGAGACTGTGATTTATTTTAGCTTATTATTGTGAGATATTCTATTACGTGAAATATTCTTGAAATCATCTTATTGTTTTCATCATTAAAAATACTTATATTAACTGGATTCATTTTAAAAAAATATTTCTAATCGATTGCAATAATGAATTATGAATAATGGGCGCAAGAAATAAAAATAAAATACGAAGATAGTTTTAGAGATATTATTTAAAAACGAAAGAGTGGAATCTCGAGTTGGCTCAGAGCGAAAAAGGAAAAATGATTAGAGCGCGTAAACCAATAAAAGAGCGTATAAAGATTGAATCGTTCGGGTTTGGAGAAGGGATGTTTCCACGGGCGCTCTCTAGCGTAGAAACTTGAATTTCTTCGCTCGTTGGCTACGGGGGGGGGGGGTGCTGGACACGTGAGCGTTACCGGTTATATTTCTATACAGGTATAGAGTTATTCGCATTTGATAAAGGGCTGTTTGAGGAAAGGCAATAAGGCGAGGAGCGAGGACAAAAGTGAGAATAATATAGGAAGGTGAGAGAATCCGGAAGAGAGATCTTATCCGGGATACGTGACGGTAGGGAGACTCGCTCGTGTGCTCCGCCTCTCTTTATCCTCGAATAAGATAGTCCGCGCACACGTGGTCGCGCGCTCGTGAGGGAAATAGCGAGCCAGGCGGATCGCCGTTATAGAAACTCGTTCGGGCGTATTATCGCGGCAGCAGTTCAATAGGATGGACCGAAACAAAGGGAGCTTCGGGTTTGGCTCGCGAACAAAATAATGCCAACATTCGCAGCCGGTCGAACGGAGCTTCTGCACGGGGATGACGATGAGGAGAGAAAATAAGTGGAGTCTGCCGAACGGGCTCTCTTTCCTCGCGTCCTTGTCTGCGGCTTTTCGTTCTGTCGACCTTTCTCACAGCCTCCTGTGGATCCAGCTATTTGTTAGTGCTACCGGAGAAAGAAAAAAAAACAAAAACAAAAAAACAAGGATAACAAAACGGAGAAAAAACATTTTGGTCGCGTAGACAGTGGGACTCTGGCGTGCGTTCGTGCGCGTCCTTCCCGTACGTGAGAGATTTTTTTCACCTCCGCGCGCCCGTGTCTATGTAAATATATATGAGCTCGTGAACAAAAGTTGAGAGTACACAAACACCTTAACTCCGCTCATAGTCTCCTGGCAGTGTCAACCAGTATGCGTGAAAAAATGAGGAAAAGTACGTGAGGCTTGCACCTCAGACGAGAAGTGGAAACAATGGAGGAAATAAAATAAAGCTTAGAGGGAGACGCAGCGGGCGAGCGAGATGAGCTCTCTCTCTCTCTCTCTGTTGTACACACACGGTATACGTTAGAAAATAATGGAATACAAAGCTTGCAAGGGAGAAAGAGCATCGGCCGAATGGAGAGTGAAACACAAGTGTGCTGGGCTTACTTTTATTTAGGATGGAGATAACGACGAAGAAACAATAGTATTGTATGGATTATTCCTCATGTAGGGTCAGATGGACCGTACACGTTATTATAATTCATTCATTTTCGATTTAAAATCCGATTATATGTATATAAGTCTAACCTCTGCATTTATTTTTCTTTTCAAAGAGTAGACTTTTATTTATAACTTATTCATTTAGCCATACTTAACTTTATTTTTACATTTATTTTATGCTGCTTCTATACGTTAGGCCACCTAAAGCCAACAATATAATCATTTCGAGAGCTTATTATGTTATAATTGAGCTTGATACGTTCTAAGTTGGAAATTGTCTACGTTGGTCTACATTAGACGTTAGCCTTAGTTGACCTTTATTTGTATATTTATTCGTCCAAATGATTGATTTTATCGACATGTTGATGCTAAATCAAATTGCTTTGAGTATCTTTATCCATATGTTTTTTAAATACAAGTTCTTCGACACCACGACACCGTTCAATAGAGTTTTTACTTCTTTGCATTTTTGATTTTTGTTTCCATGTATTATATTCACTGATTGATGATATCATTTGTCTATTGTTTTCCAATTGTTTCTTCTAAATTTTTTATCACGTACCATTAATCTTTTGTTTGTCAGTTATATTTGGGTGTCTATATGTAAGATACATAGGAACGCGCTCAAAATTTTTTGCTATGCGTTCTCTTAAGAATAATTGTAGCATAGTGTGGAATAGTTGATGCTCAGATCTATTTTTTCGTTTGTTATACGGCAGAGTTGATGGGGGTGTTAGGTGGAAAAGTGGTTGGATCGATATTCGGAGAGACAGGCCGGAATTGTGTCGTGCCGCCACCTCAAGATTTCCGGCTATCGCGAGTGGTTAAGAATCTCATGGGTCAGACGAGCGTTCTTCGTGGCTGGCGCTTCGTTCGTTCTGGCATTAATCGTTTCCTCGAGATGTTTAAATTGAACGTCGTTCCGGCGCGGCTCCTAACCATTTCTTCCATTCTTCTGGCTTTCTCTTCCATCCAGTTCTCTCCTTTCCTCTCTCTCTCTCTCTCTCCTTCCCTTCACTTACCCCTCGGTTCACTGTAACCAGAAACTCTCTCGAGCTACGTGACTCGAGGTTGCTTTACGTGTTCAGCGTTTTACTTTCAATTCCACTTTGGAAACTTCTCTTCCACTCACAAATAAACGGTATCAACCCGACTATTTGTTTCCCTCGCTTTCACCCTCCATCTCTCTCTCACTCTCTCTCTTTCTCTCTCTCGTTCTATCTTTCTTTCTGCCAGCAGCGGGCTATAAGCTATAATACACGTGTATTATCTATGTATACGTATAACCACTTTTATTTATATTTTATACACTATATGTATATCTCCAGGTCGACCCTCTACTATGCCAACAGAGAGAAGACACGACATTTCGTGCCGCACGTTTTAATGCGGTGAAAAGATATTGCGAGCACGCATACTCTCTTCTATACAGTACGTTCATACACGTATGCGTCCTCGTAAGTGGGAGGCATATCTATATTTTTTCAGTTTCGTGAAAAAAGTCGTACACAACACCGCTACTATTTTGCAGAAGGCAGAAATATTACACGCGTATCGTGAGCATCTTTTTCAATGACGAACTACGCTGACAACGAGTTCACTGTTCGGAAACAAGTCTTTTCACAGGCCTTTATCATTCTCCAATCTTGAAGATTTTTTTTCGCGCTTGAAAATTTGGATTATGATTTGAATGGGGTCGTATCGACTAATAATTTGGATTATTACCACAAGCTTTATTGTATCTTTATATTTTTGAAAAACTTGAATTGAAAATCTTTCTTGAAAATGCCAAAATGAAGAAAAAAGGAAAATTTATATTTATAAAAAGTTGTTTATTATGAATGATGGTAAAAAATTATTGATTTAATAAAAAATATTACATTATTTTTAAAAAAAGAACATTTTGCAATTGCAATTTATTTCTTGTTATTTAATTTGGATATACCGATGATTACTGGGCGATCTTAATTGAATCGTTATTACATCGAAATTTGTAGAAGCTCCTTGGTAAATTCTCGTCGTACCTATGTTTGACATTTACGGACAGAATTACGAACATTTATAGATAAGAAAATGCGAGAAATTTCCGCAATTTTGGCTCGGATGGATACAATTATGAGAGTATCTAGATATAACGTTTCGCTGTCCGGGATCTGTCAATTCGGGGCAGTCTATCGAGCATCGGGATGCGCGCATAATACGTTTTAGACGGAGAACATGGCGAAGGCACTCGCGGATACCAAGGGAGATCTGGTCGGAATGGAAAGGGGCTTGCTAAGCGAAGGTGATTGAGAGGGTGTGAGAGAAGGATAGAGGCTAAAAGAGAGAGAGAGAGAGAGAGAGAGAGAGAGGGGTTAAACGCGAAGGACATGGAGAAGCTAAAGCCGGACGACGACCCCGGTCACCCATGAGTCTCCCCTCGTTCCTCCGGAGCATCTACAAGCTCGTACCTCACACTCTCGTCACCACCATAACCACCCCTAGACTCCGATCAATCTGGCACCATCCCTACTCATCCCCAGCCTCTTTCCTCTCCTGCAGCTTCGCCTACTCTCTCTCTCTCTCTCTTGCTCTCTCTAACCGAGTTCGCTCTCTCGTCGACCAGCGAATTCTATCCATCCGTCCGTTGGTCCGTGAACCTCTGGCAACGTCGCTCGTTTCTCTTCTCTTCCTTCCTTCTCTCTCTCTCTCTCTCTCTCTCTCTCTCTCTCTCTCTCTCTCTCTCTCTCTCTCTCTCTTTATCTATATATCTCTATAGGTATCTATATATACGTATTTGGATATATAGTGGCAGGCATTATTCTCCATTCGACTCTGCGTATGTATAAGATCGCTCTCCCGAAGCTGACGCGATATAGTTCGGAAATTCCCCGAGCGCTTGATGAAAAAAGATGGAAGATGAACGAGCCGGAGGCTTAAAAGGACGGATCGGGATAAAATTCGCGTTGTTAAACTTGGCGTCCTCCTCCACGATTCTGCATGACGTGTAGGATACTGAGAATAATGATAACGAGACGTGGGATATATGAATAAGCTTCCCCTATACCACTCAACTTCGATCCTTTCCTTTTTTTTTCAATATACTCTTTTTTTTCCTTTTACAAACTTCCCGATAAATTTGTTACCGCACTTCTTTTTACTCAAACACACGTCCATACTTTTCCCATCAATACTTCATTTTACCGATGATTTCTTTTTTAACACCCAAACGAGTTTTCAACGGGCTCTCATAATTTCCTTATGAAATCCATCCCATTAAAGTATTTTAAGAGATTTTTATTACAAAAAAATGTATTAGACACGCCACACATGGCTCTCGTTTATGGATTTATGGGGTATTTTATAAATTTTTGGACGCACATCGCTTTATGGATACCGTTATGTGTCTTTTTAGTTTTTATTGTAAAAAAATGTACCGGGTTGAAATATTACGAGTTATAACTTGATTGTTATTTTACTACTTTAAAAATGTTCTTTTAAATGTATATGAAAATAAGTGTTCTCTTCGAAAGTACGTGAATCGAAGTTACTTCAATTCCTGTAAAACGATACTATCGAACAAAAATCGATTTCTGATGTACAAGACGGTCGAGTGACCTTCTTACCCCGAATTCGATTTACCGCCACGAGGGTGCGTAATGTTACGGTCTATCCTAAGGATATTTCCTCGAGAGCTGCAGAGAATAAAAAAGTATAAAAATATCGACGAGATATTGGAAAAGATGGGATATTTTTAAATAACCTTAGACGAGTTACAAAAATTTTGGTTGCACGTGCGTTTCCGTTTCTTTCGAGAACCGTTCGATTCAACGGTTCGTTTATTAGGTTATCAGCTGTCTTCGGAACTTGAACCAATGTCATCAATATATGATCCTAATTGTACTTTTATTTCCATGTCACGCGACCGCTCGTCTTTCCTTATTTCTCTATATCTATTTTTCTTCCTCGTTCTTGATAGAAGGGCTAAGATCAACGGCATTCATATTGAACGAGGTGAAAGACTTGAATATTCATGAAAGCCGAGGTGTGCGAGCAAGACGATGCCATGTTGCTCCGGGAATACGAGACAAGTATACACCTTCCCTCGTTGAGTATTTCTGGATACATATGTATATGAATGCATACATAGATTTGTACCAACCGAAAGACCTCGATTCATATCAATTTTGTCTCTCGAAATTACGAGCTACTACTTCCCGTCCGTTTCTTATCGAGTTGTAACCATGCACTAAATGCTCCCCTTGATTTGTCTGGTCTTGAAAAAATGTGTATCTTTGAGGTCTCTTCGCCCATTTGTAGAGTTTCGTACCTAAAATCTATGAATAGAGAAGCCTTTCATACGATGAGACGTCATCGTGGTGTCTGTTTACATAGGCGAAAACCATTTTTTTCGCAAATTAATATCTGTTAATTCAAAATTTGACAAAATTTTGTAGAAATTATTTGCTAATGTTGTTAAGGTTAAGGCTATTTTGGAAACATTTTTATTTTTATTTCCTGAACATTCTGTTTTCAAAACAGGGGGTTGGAATAAAAAACGAAGTGCAACCAGGTCAAGAAATTAGCGAGCTTCGTTGATACATTATAAAACTGCTTCGTTTTTCAGCCGCTTAGTTTTCAACTAGATAGAACAAGAAAATCCAGCTCCTTAGTCCTCTTTTTTCTTTAATGTCATGAATCTTAATAACCTGGGAAATCTGAAATAATTTTAGACAATGTGTATTTCTTCAATTTTCTTGTATCATACACAGAATCCTTGACGTATGAAATCAATTCATATTTTACCGGTATTCATGATGAGAAATGAGTATAAAAGTAGGTCAATAAATTCAAGATATGATTACGAAAGAAAATGGTCCAGATGGATTAAAAAAGTTATTCAAGGGAGATAAATGTGAACATTGAAATGATCGATATAATGAGATAGCTGAGGGGTTTTCGTATTTAAAAAAATGGACTACAAGTATTGTAAAACGATGGTTTATATAAAAATCATTGTTAAAGATAATATAGAGACTGTTAAGGTAATGTGAAACACCCTATTTTGAGTAAATTTTCGAACAAATCTCACTCTCGTATTTTTCAATCAAATGAATCGAAATTTGAAGATGTTATGCAGTGTATACTAAACTCGTGCATGACATTCTTGGAATTTCAAAAAAACGAAAGTAAAAATTTTTTTTTCATTTTTTGAAATTTCAAGAACGTCATACACTGGTATACTGTATATTGCATACGCACATATTCACATATTTGTCCGAAAAATCACTCGAAATTGGGTGTTTCGCATCGCACCTTCATAGAAATAATAAAAGCGAATCGTTATATAATAATTGGCACCTCTTTGAAAATGAGGAAGGCGCAATGAGGACATAGGAAAATGATCGATCGCCGAGCGGACGATTGAGCAGTATGGATTAAGCAGCGAAGTGGGGATGAATTTCAGAGTGTGGTTGGAGATGAGAGCGGTAGCGCGGGGCCGGGGGGGGGGAGCAGCAGGTTGTTCGGTGATCGAGGCTGTGTGTCTGGCCTTTTGCCCTTTCCGTACAGCCTGGTATCAAACCGAACTGATGGTCGCGGAGCAGCTCTATCACGCCCAACTGCTCGAGAGGGCGCGAACACGTGTAATCAGCCGCCGATCAGCCAAAACACGAACTCCGAGCCAGCCGCATATTATTTTGTGGTTCTCGGTGGGTCGTCGTCGCCGCCGCTCTCTTCCCTCATTTTTCTCGCTCTTTTTTTCTCTATTATCTCTCGGTGAATGCCAAAAATCCATACGTGCACGCGCAAAAAGCCTGTCGAGCTCGTCCAAGAGCGTATTTCTCTCACGAAAAATTTATTCTTTTTTTCGAAATCGCGGAAAAAATAAGCGACAACCGCGATACATCAGAAAAATTGAAACGCGTACGCGCGATCTAAGGTCGAAGATACGATCGAGAGAGTGTACTCGATCGTCGCAACGCCTATAGACAGCGGCTTCGACACGGATCTCGCGCGACTCACGTTGGATGCGAACTCCTCCTCTGGCTCGTGCCCAGAAAGACTGCCCTCGCGGAGCAAGAGTTTTCTCCGGGACGCGAAACCGGTATAGGATTCTCGTTATCAATCCTCTCGTTCTTTCGGGAAAAAGGCAACTTTTGGCGTCGAGCATCACACTTTTTCTTCCGCTATACAGTATACATTTTTCTTCTTTTTTTTTTATTTCGTCTTTTTAGACCACTTTACTTTTTTCGTAGTCCGCATTCTCATGCGCGTATCGAATTGCCTTCTCGTTTGGCGCGGCGGATTTTCCGTACAGCGGGCACACCGTGACGACGCCGATATCGCTATCGATAAATCACCATAAATTCTCTTTTATACATATATGTATATATACATATATGTATATATTCGGATGCACATGCGCATGTAACACTCAAGAGGGAAAACTGATAAAAAACTTGTGGCTGTCGAAGAAACTTTTCAACTATACAAGTATTAAGCTGCGCATTCCTTTCGTTACACCGATCAGAAAATTTTCGAGAAATCAGGACGCTGTGGCATATACAGGTATATATTGAGAAAAAGAGCCATGATATTAAGGAAAGTTTTGACACAAACTCCAAGTATTTTAATCTAGATAAATCGGTGAAAAAATGTCGATACTGCTCGAGTAAAAATAAAAAAGAATGGCGAATTGATAACACGTTTAACTTTATATGCAAAGAAATTTTTACAATTAATTATTATTCATCGACATGTACAGATTTGACACTTTCGTGAAGCATGCCCGTACTGGAAGAAACTTTGCTGAAAGTGTAGAATATTTTAATAGAGATAAATTGCAGAAAAAACTTCTATATACTATACAGCGGTGAAAATATGAAAACTGGTTAAATAACCAGTTGGTGCATTCTGTGAAAAGTTTTTGATGATGACTTTTTCTTTTCAAGAAAATCCAATACTTTTGGTGGATTTTATAGAGCTGAAAGAACTGTTGGGACTAATTATACAGTTTCTCCAATTTTTATGTTTTTATGAAATATTCATTAATTGTTTTGGTTGTTGAAATAAATTCGTAACGTTTTTTTTTTATAAAAATTTAAAGATGTAAATCGTTACAAAGAAATTTCAACCCCTAATATAATATTGTATAAAATATTCGGATAGAAATAAAGAGTAAAAGAATGTGAGGTTGTTGATGCAGAGAGAGAAAAAAAAAGCGGTGAAACAGTTGGCATTCTCAGTAAAGGGCTCCGCTGGATTTTTGTCGAGTGAGCACACCAAACAATTTTTGTTTGAAACGAGAAGGAGGAAATCGTTATGAGTAATTATTCAATTTCAAGATTTGACACTTTCATTAAATTAGAATTCGCGCGATGACACTTGTATTCACCGGTACGCCTCATTTACCGTAAATTTCATGATACGGCTGTGTCTAACTATACGTGCGAAAGGATAGTCGTTCGCCCGGGACTTTTCCCGTTGGCATCCTGCTGCTCTGATTAATCGGCCAAATTAAAGAAGTTTCACGTCGGTATTTCCGCGGCTCCTTACCTCGTGGAAGGAGTGGCAGAACTGGGAACAGGGCAAATTGTGACTACGAAAAGAGAGTAAGAGAGAAAGAGAGAGAGAGAGAGAGAAATAGAGGTGAAGGAAGGCAGGAAGGCAGGAAGGAAGGAAGGAAGGAAGGAGACGGGTCGCTGGCTTCTTTCGCGCACGCGTCATTTTTTTATTTTATTTTTTCTCTCGTTCTTTCTCGTACCCTCATACAAAGTGCTTCTAATTAAAAGACCATAAAGAGTCAGAGAGTCAGGCAGGAGAACGCGTGACGTTATAGATATCTTTTGGTATACATCGGGTTCTACATATATACAGTCATTATATGCGTTTAGATGTGCAACTCCTCTGAGTCGTAGTTCGCCAAGAGAAGCTTGAGTAGCGCAAAAGTGGGAGGTGGAATAAGGTATAACAGTCGCGAAGTGCTGGTATGGAGTGTCTGGGAAAGCACAACCGTTCCTTTCATGTTCGTCCGTCGGTATATAACCGGGTTCGCCGGATGGATAAAGAGAAAAAGAGAGAGAGAGAGATGGGGTGGGGGGGAGACGCAGAGAGCTGTCCACAACCATCCGCACTCCCTAATTATTTCTACCTCGGTTTGCCAGACTAATGGCTATATAACGGGATTCCATTGTTTAACTGTTAATTTTTGCGGCTCAGGAAGTACTACAACGGCATGACGGGAGACAGCAGGCGGAGGGAGACAAATTTTGGTAAACGAGAGACACGCGAACCTATCAGTCCGTATATTTCCTGGCCGTGCTCACATCAGTGTTATAATATCCCCATATACGATCCTCTCATATTATCCCTCTCTTATTCTCCACTTTTTTTTTAAATCCAACTTCTCTTTCGATCACTCGAATTCGCCAACTCACTAAGCGGCCCCCGTTCGCCGTAAATATCAATCGCGTGAAGGGCCTATTAACGAATTAAATAATCCTCACGCCAACGTGAATAACTGATTTATCCGATTCCACACCAAACACTTGGCCACGTCTGAACACCTTATTTTTATATTCATGTTCTTATTTCGATTCTCAGGAATTCGTATCGGGAGAAGAATTATTCAATTTATTACTCCTCACTTATTCTAATTTCAGAATTAAGTTAATTGATATATTTAATAGACATATTTGGTAAAACGATGTTCAAGTTTTATGATTATGAAAATTTTATACATTCATAGAATATTTGTAGTATCAACTCTCACCTTTGTTGTGTAAACAGTTTATCGATTTTTTTTAAAATTAGTATTTCATGTATCTGAAAATATTTTAAAACCATTCATTATTGCATTAAAAATGTTTCTTGTTCGAGAAGTGTACTTTCTTCATTGATGCTGCTTATTGGTTATACTGATATACAGTTCACTACCCCAATAAGAACGCAAAAGCCCCCAAGGGGAAGATTTTTATGGCCCCCCACTCCGTGCGCGCTTCGCGCTCGCTGACTCGT
>JAPYYW010001146.1:0-33476 GCA_030522545.1 Cremastinae sp. A BG-2022a
GTTACATTCTTATACACGGAAAGTATAGCTATATTATCTAAAAAATGATATTTCATGGTTCAATTGTTTGGAAAATAATTAGACGAAAATTCGAAAAAAATTCGTGTTTACGCATTTCAAATGAAAGAATATCCTCTCCAAATTTGAAGGAATTTTTATTATTTCGTTATGTGTATCGAAACCCCTTAATTCAAAGTTTTTGTTCGACGAATCGCGTGAAATTCTGCCATTCGGGACTACAACCAATTTTACCTACGGGACGAATCGATTTTACGTTAAATTCCCGAGTTAATTGATTAAAGCGATTTACAAAGTGGGCGAAGAGCGACTTGAAGATAGAAAAAGGGTTTTAAGGCTAGTGAACTTTTGCTTCGCGTACCTGACCTACTTAACGTCACTGTAACACGATTACATCGAGCTTGCACGACGAGACAGTTATTTATTTTTTTTTTCCACGGAGTCTTATCTCTAGAGTCTAGAGCAAGTACATAGTTGCAAAATTCCAGATCTGTTCGGATTCGAGGGATTGTCGAAGATTCGACGTATCTCATATATTTGACTTTGTCACTTGATCCTGACTTCGCGGGTATATCGATCAATCTACATAGTTGATGCAATCAATTATCCGTAAAAAACATTTGCACACATCGAACAAAGGGAGAGCCTTGATTGTTACGATTCTATTTGTCGTCGCAGCGTTCACATTCTCGGCTTCTTCCTAGTTCGACGATGACCTCTCCGATTTCTCCATTATTTATAGAAACGATTCGGTCTTCGATTATCAGTTCGACGAAAAAGATGACTTCTCAGAATTCGTCGTGTCATTATTTTTTACGATTATTTCCTGACTACTTGTTCAGCGCGAATTACGTTTTTTTTTTCGTAAGATTCAAAATATTTATTCAGCGAATAAAAAAGTGTCAGCGACTGTCGATGCTTCTGGAAAAACGTTCTCTTCTTTCGATGTCAACGTCGTTGATATTATAAACGTGTCAGAATCAATTGATGGTGATGAAAAGAGAGTTTTTACCGTAAATTAGATGTGCGGTCGTCGAAGCGGGAAAAACGATCGCGTTCGTCTCTTTTAATACTTCTCGAGTCAATGTCGCCGCGTGTGGCTGCGAGGCTAACGTATACACAAATTAGTTAGTATGATACTCTCGCTTTCTCAAAAGATCCATTCGCGCGCGGAATTTCAATTAACATTTTTTTTTTCCTCGCCTCTTTTTCGTACTCGAGTTTCGTCGAGGGAACGAAGGCCTTTTTTTTTCTTTCTCGCCCGTGACACACTTCTCGAACAATCGAGGAAGAGACGTTTCGAGTCTACTTCCGATTTTCATACCCTGCACAATCCCCGCTGTTCCGGAACTTTTTGTCCGACGAGAAGAAACGCAACAAAACATCCGCCTCGAAATATCCACAGATATCTGACGACATTTTAATTGTCTTTGGATGATGGACTGGAGAAAATCGAATGACGTTGAAGAGAATTTTCTGCCTCTTATCACTTTTAATTCATTATTTTTTTCCTGTAAATACAAGTATTTTATTATTTTATGGAGTAATACAGAATTAAATCATTATAAAGATATAATCTTTCTATGATAATATTGTATTTTTGTATTATTTTATATTTTATATTAAAATCCAATTGAATCGAATGATGCTGAAATAAATTTTCTATCTTTTACCACTTTTAAATGGTTCTTGTATTCCTGTAAATACACTAATTTTTTTAAATTTAATGTACAAATACAAACTTAAAATATTATAAAAGTACGATATACGAATATTAAATAAAATCATGCTTCATCAATAGATTAGAGTATAGGATAAGTTCTTGAGGATGTTATAAACGTATTTTATTTAATTACCTTTTAATTAAGAGTCACATTTTTTGGTAATAGAATTGTGATTTTAAATTGTATTTCATTATTAAATCAAATACAATTGATTATTAGATAAAAACAATTAAATCGTTAATTAAAATGTCTAATTGTTTTTTAATGTAATGTTGTAAATTTTGGGAACATCTTTAAATTGAGGATTTCCAAATTACCTGATTAAACAATAGTGATTTCGGAGTAACAGCTTCAACAGTGGTGACTCATTGAAAATATTTGTGCTAACTTGCATTCATGCTCAAATTACGTATTACGGACAATATTATCATGAGTGGTTCAGCGATATTTCGTTCTTGGATATTTCGTTGTGGGAAAATAATGAAATTTACATCCGTTTTCCTCAATTTGTGCAAAATTGCACCTATTGCAATTATTCTTCCATTCCATTCTTTTCATTTTGGTTTTCTAAAGCGACTGCAATTATGTTTAATGCAAAATACCTGGAAACAATGTTAATTGTCTGTAATCGATCGTTAGGTTTTCAATAAGGTGGGATTGCGAGTTTATTGATTAATTCAGCGCGATTGAAAATATCGTTTGTTTCTCGCGAGAAGGCGAAGATTCGAGTCTTCGCGGATTTACAATTCATGTGATATTTGCACGAACACGGAAATATTTGTCGCATGTGCAGGATTTATGCAACTTCGACGCGCTGCTCTTTCGGCGAGGCGTTAGTTAGTTAGCATTTTTGAGGAGACGCATCGAACGATCGTCTCTCTCTCTCTCTCTCTCTCTCTCTCTCTCACGAGCATCTCATCAAACACGAGATAACGGATTATCTCTCAAGGTTTTCATGTTCATCCATCCGTCATCCTCCTCGTACGAAACATTGTTTCTCCCGAGTCATGGAAATTTTTTAATCGAGACATCGAAGACGTCAATTTTTCTTCAAAAAAAAAATGATTTTCTCGATATTTCCGACACTTCGTTGAAACGAGAAGAAAATGATTAATCGTGCTCGCAATTTACATAGAATTTTTTAAAACGTTATTTGCAGCTGCGACGAAGAAAATTTTGGCGTCATCCGAGCGCGAAGTGAAGATCGCCAGGTGGAGAAATTTGGTTGCTTTTTGGCTGCTCGGACTTTGCAATAATTATGGATACGTCGTCATGCTCAGCGCGGCTCACGACATCCTGGAATCGAGATTCGGTCAGCATGTGAGTACGCGCGGACTTTTTTTCTCCGCATTTTTTTCTCTAGCTCGCTCTCGCCGTTTAAAAATATACAAAACTTATCTTCCGCGACAGGAAAACAAAGAAGTCGTCTCTAACGCGACTATCGCGAATTCAACCTCGCGTCAGTGCAACGCGATCTCAACTGGAGCTATTTTGTTGGCGGATATTTTGCCGAGTCTCTTCATCAAATTGACATCTCCATTTTTACCGTTTTTCGTGAAGTAAGTTTAATCGGTCACTCTTTTTACAAACTATTACTTAAACAATTAAAAAATTGAGTCATGTTCATAACGCTTAATTTTTTTTAGAGCAAGAGAGTGTGCATTATTTGCCACGTTTTATAGATAAAAGAAAAAGGAATTTCATCATATCGTTTATGAGATAAGAATGTTCAAAGTTGCATTAAAATACACGTACTTCGGTACAACGTTTAAAAAATGCATCAGAAATGATAAGTTTATGCTAAGTTTACTCGTCTTACTGTCCAATTAAGAATCCTTTTTCAAAGCTTTGTAAAATATAGAATACGCTTGAAAAAAAATAAGCATTGTACTGTACAGATTTTTTTTTTAGAATAATGGATCTTATTGTGCATTTTGATATCTATATCCTTCTATCATAGCGAGCAGAACATAAGAAATATTAAATTCGTTTAATCTTGAAAATCGTATAAAAAGATTTAAAAATCTTTAAAAATCGCAATATGTTTTTCCATTAGAATACTTTCCTATTGAATCATTTTTGATTACTCTTCATATACTGTTTAAAGTAATTAGAAAAAAATTTTATTTAGTTTTTTCTGTACGTAGATTTCTGCATGTAATTCGTCAACATGTGACATTTCCATTTTTCACGTATTTTCTTTCGCTGAAAAACGTACACTCGAAAAAGATTTATTTATTCAATAATACGTGTATTATTGAAGTGAAAATGAAGAACATAATTAGATAAGGAATCAAATGGTATAGGCATGGTAAAGTATCACTTGGCATTATTTATATCAAAATTCCAGTGATACTCTACTCATGTCTATATCAAATGGTTCCTTACTTGCACAACAATGTGATTTGGAATTTAAGCACTCGCGAGAATAGTATTGCTCATGGGAGCCGTTGTGTCGAACGCCGTGCCACGGTGGAAGCGTGAAGCTTGGCCTTGCTCTAGGAACCGAAGCAATTGAATCAACAAAAACTAAAAATTTTCACAAATCTATCACCATCATCATGTAATGTGCTCATTTTCTTACGTTCATAATTTCATTGAAAAAACGTTAAATTCTAACAAGAGTGCAGGTCAACTGACGTTTTTTTCAGCTAAAAATTTCAACTTTAATCATTATCATGGTCAAGTGAGAGCTCAATAAGAAATATTAAATTCGTTTAATCTTGAAAATCGTATGAAAGAAGATTTAAAAATCTTGAAAAATCGCAAAATGTTTTTCCATTAGAATACTTTCCTCCTATTGAATCATTTTTAATTACTCTTCGAATACTTTTTTAAGTAATTAAAAAAAATTTTATTTAGTTTTTTCTATACGTAGATTTCTGCATGTAATTCGGCAACATGTGACATTTCCATTTTTTCACGTATTTTCTTTCGCTGAAAAACGTACACTCGAAAAAGATTTCTTCATTCAATAATACGTGTATTATCGAAGTGAAAGTGAAGAACATAATAAGATAAGGAATCAAATGGTACAGGCATGGTAAAGTATCGCTTGGCATTATTTATATAATAATTCCGGTAATACTCTACTCATGCGTATATCAGATGGTTCCTTACTTGCACAACAATGTGATTTGGAATTTAAGCACTTGCGAAAATAGTATTGCTCATGCGAGACGTTGAGTCGAACGCCGTACCACGGTGGAAGCGTGAAGCTTGGCCTTGCTCAAGGAACCGAAGCAATTGAATCAACAAAAACTAAAAATTTTCTACAAATCTACCACCATCATCATGTAATGTGCTCATTTTCTTACGTTCATAATTTCATTGAAAAAATGTTAAATTCTAACAAGAGTGCAGGTCAACTGACGTTTTTTTATCTAAAAATTTTAACTCTATTCATTACCATGTTCAAGTGCGAGCTCAATAAAAAATATTAAATTCAATTAATCTTGAATATCGTATTAAATATGATTAAATAATTTTGAAAAACCGCAGAAAGTTTTTTCTATTAGTATACTTTCCTATTGAATCCTTTTTCATTACTATTCAAATACTTTTTTCAAAGTAATTGTACGTATGTATGTACAAAGTAATTCAAGTAATATGCGTTAATCATTCCATTATCATATTTTATCGCGAATTTGAGAATCGTTGATTATTTTTCAGTGTTCGTATATCAACGTGTGTGGTACTCTCAATATCGAGTTACCTAGCCGTCTCTCTGGCGGAATCTCAATGGGTAACGATACTGGGTGTCGTACTAACGTCGATATCGTCCGGGTTGGGCGAGGCGACGATAATAAGTCACAGCCACAGGTACGGAAGGGACGGAATAACAGCCTGGTCCTCGGGCACAGGAGGTGCTGGAATCGTCGGAGCCTTTTCTTACGCTGGTCTCCGGCTCGTAATGTCGACCGAAGAGGCGCTTCTGGTGATGCTCATCGTCCCGGTTGCCCAAGCTTTCGCCTTCTGGTTCATCATGGTCGAGCCCCACGACTACAATTCCGTCGTCAAGTACGCTCTCGAGAGCCAGGAGGAGATAATCAAAGTACCTGCCAAGAGCTTGCGAGAGAAATTCGCTCTCGTGCCCACTGTCGTCAAATACATCGTGCCTTTAGGACTCGTTTATCTGTTCGAATATTTCATCAATCAGGGCCTGGTGAGACTTTCGTGCTCGCTCATTCCATCTTCTTCAATCGAAATATCCTTATTGAATTATATTTTCAACGTCGATGACTAAAATAATAATTTTTTTTCCCCTCAGTACGAACTTATACAGTTCGACAATATTTGGCTGAGCCACGAGGATCAGTATCGTTGGCTTCAGGCCGATTATCAAATCGGAGTCTTTATCTCGCGTTCCTCAGCCGGATTCGTAACTTTCAATAGAATTTGGCTCATGTCTATATTCCAGGTGAGCCATTTTTTTACCAGATAGGATAAAAAAAGCTATATTTTGTTATGTAAAGATGGAAAATATGCGTGAGTCACCAAACTCGTTTGAATACGCTATTTTTAATAATTTCTGCGTTTTTCTTTTTCGTTGATCTATCGATGCTGTTATCTCGCTTTCATAGACAGCATGAGTAAATAGTATGATTCATGCTTTATCGTATATTTATCGTTTTTCGTGTTACTTTTGGTGTACTTACTTTGATGATGTCAATTTTTTTGATCGTGTTTCCTTTCAGTTCGTAAACGTCATTGTGTTCACAACTGAGAGTATTTTCTTCTACATACCGAGTATTTGGATCGTTTTCGGGCTCGTTTTTTGGGAAGGTCTTCTCGGCGGCGGAGCTTACGTGAATACGTTCTACAGAATGGCAGGAGAGGTATAAAATAAAAGCAAAAACTAAATTAGTGTTTTTAAAAAAGAAAAAGGGATAAAAACATAATTATTTCAATGAAAAGAAGATGAAATAATAATAATAATAATTCGAAAACATCAAGTGTGAGAAAAAATAAAATGAAATGTTCACCTTCAAGGTACCAGCCAACGACTTGAAAGACTCTCTGGGAATCGTGAGCATGTCGGACTCGTTGGGAATCGCTCTTTCCGGTTGGATTTCAATAATGGCTCACACGGCGATATGCAAATTGCCGAAACCAATTCGATGATTCGAGAACATCCGTCGATCCTTCGCGTTCCTCGACTCTGCAGACTGATTGACCTCTTGGCGCGCGTGGTGATTCGGGTAATGAAAAGAGCGAAAAAAGAAAAAGAGAGCGAAACGTAATGTAAATAAAAGCGCGAGACGATTAAATTAATAGAATATTCGATTCGATTCCTGATAGTACAAATATTGTTAAAAACAAAGAAAACAAATATTACGTGATTGACCAAGTATTTGAATTTGTCACGCTTGTGAATACAAAGTTGTAGATAACGATGGAAGAAAAATCATATTTTTTGTACCGTGACATTTCATCTTGGTTGAAATTGTGTTCTCTCTGACCAAGGCTCTTTCCTAGTGACGAAAAACTCGCGAGACTAAAACGCACACACCTCAAAGTTGTATTTTAAAATACACAGTAGTGAGAAATTTTTAAAAAATGTATAGACGTATCTAATTAAGCGTACACGAGGATAAGCGTTTTGTAAATATAATAATGACGATAATAATGATAGTCCTACATGTTTATCTCACTTATCAGAAAAGTGCAAACATTCTGGGACGACTTTTCAGTGTCCCCGATTAAGAAATTACATCTAAAATCGTCAGAACGTTATACAGTAATGTTTTTTTGCAGCTCATTTCTCTCGATGATTCTTTCTTTCTTCATCTTTTCTAAAATATCTGATATGTAAGATTACTCATTTTCTCTCGATGCCTGAACGGCGTTACAGCGAAAATTATACTCTAGTAAATTCATCCGGTTATAAAATATAAATTATATTTTAGAGTATTTCGACTTTTTTTGTCATCGCTCCTTTCTCTCTGTCTCTGTGTACTTATTAAATTAAATTGTCTTCCATAGGAACATCGTTGTTTATGTATTACTTTGTGTATTTATAGGATTGTTTCCTTGTTCGTTATTAAAATGTGTACGATTACAATTAATTGGAAATGATTGGTTGGAATGTTCATTGGCACTCTTTATCCCCGACCTACTCCTTGATTGTTTAGAATATTTTCGATTCACGGTCTTTTCCCACGTCGATCGTTGCGATGACGACAATTTTCGAGACTAGGCACATCTGTCTAGTATGAGCTTACCTGATTCCTCGTATTCTTGTCGCGAGAGCCACATTTGTTGGAAGGAGCCAAGAGAGCTCAGGATCGAGCCACCGATCCAGGCTCCGTAACGCCTCTCGCTTGAGCTGTTCGCACTTATTATTTTCAATCTCATGCTCTGAAATTAACATTATTTATTAATTAATATACTATCAAATTAACTATTCTCAAGCCAGAGATGAAATCAATTATTTTTTAATAAATAAACACTTATAAATTAAATTCTCGTATGTTCAATGTCAATTCGATTTGAAAAAAAAAATTACCGGAGGCGTTTTTGTGACTAAATCTCTGTTCAGACGATCGCTGAATCCTTGAAGACATGAATTTCCTCCAGTAACGACGACACTTCCATAAAGACTCTGAAAAATGTTTTAATTTGAATTTGACAAATTAATTTCGGTGAGGAATTTTTCGCTGATAAAAAATTAGCGAAATAAGGGAAACGCCCCAATAGATGGACATGTCCCAATAGTTGGACAGTTTTTGCTATATTAGTTTCAATATTTGAATTATTTTATTTCTGAATAAAATCGTATGCACTATCTTTCATACATAAAGAGGTTTATTTTTAATAACTTTAATATATTGGAAAAAAATCACTCAACCCTAGAGACAGGGTCCATTTTCTGGTCCAACTATTGGAATATTCTAGATATTCAAACGTTCAAGTATTTATATTTACTAGAAATATTATCTAAAATTAACGCAAAAATGAATTTTGGATCACTAAAATATCAAACAATAATTTAGATGTCGATATTCTGGTCCAACTATTGGAACATTCTACATATTCAAACGTTCAAGTATTTATTTACTAGAAATAATATCTAAAATTAACACATAAAATGAATTTTGGATCACTAAAATATCAGACAATAATTTAGATGTGAATTTGAAGCAGATTTTTTTCGTTTTAATATTTGTTTAAACAAAGATAAAGTGTGAAAACCTTTAGCTGTTTAACTATTAGGACGTTTACCTTATTACAAAAAAAAATACAATTTAGGAATAAAATATTTGTGTCGAGAATGAAAAGTCATTATTACCGGTCTCACGTCCATATCGCACATTCCAACGCTGGTCGTGACGAGAGGGCCGACCCCGAGTATGCTCGCTCCGACGCCCTTGACGTTACTGGGATCGAAGAGAGCTTCGGGTATCATGAGCCTAATCGAGCCGTAATCGTCGTTGTAACCCGTTGGAAATTCGTAATGCTTCATCGGCAGAGCGTTCGCGACGTCCTCGTCGTACGGGCCATCGGAGACCTGGAGACTGTTCATTTGAAAATCTTGCACGAGCTCGCGCACCATGTACGCCAGCCAGGAAGACGTCGGCGTCGGTCCGGCTTTTTTCGTCCAGCGAGGAGACTCGCGTTCTCTCACAATTTCTATAAATAATTTTTTTTGTAATTTTTAACAAATTTTGGCAAAATTATTTTTAGCTTGTCGTAAAAATTAATTATAAAAACTTGAAAAATCTTCTTTTATTTACTTTTTTAATCACAATCGTTTATTGTTTATTGCGTAAATAATTATAGTGTTGTAAAGATATGAAAATTGAAATAATTCAAGGAACCTTTGCTAGCGACGAGACAGGCAGGAACGAGCTCGATATTTTTGTCCTCGAAAAATTGTCTGCACTGCATGGTGAGAAAATCGCCACCGAGGGGACTCTTGACGATGCCCTGAGTGATTACGTAGCCGTCGTGAACGGGAACAGCGCTCGTGTGCGTCGCGCCGCTGTCGACGACCATCGCCGTCGATCGTCCGTTCGCGTACGCCGCCAAAACCGCATTTTTGCAGATATACATTGCAGGCACGTTGAATTTTTCGAACATCAGTTCGAGGAGCTTTTCTCTCTTGACTCTCGTGTTCCATGGACATTCCGTCATTAAAATCGGATGGTGTTCCGGAAGCGCGTGGAGACGCTGCTTGTACGTGTACTCTGCCAAACGCTCGAACATGTCCCACTCTTCGATCATTCCGTCCTTCATCATGCTTACTATTTCCATATCTAGAAAAATTAAATTTAAAAATATATGAAATATTCTACTAGTATAATTAAAATAAATATTCTATTGAAATAATGTAAATTTTACATTTATTGTATTAAGGTAATTCTAACGATACAGTCAAATAAAAAGTTTTTATCTCAATTTATCTCGATACCATGTGGTTGTTGAGCTTAAGTTCATTAAGAAAAGTTTCTACGAATTATTTCAAGAACAAAATACTCAAAATTCAAAGTCATATGCAAGGTGATCTGTACTTGTTACATATGAATGAAAATTAAAAAAAAAATTATAGGATTTTTTAAATAAACGTGAGGAAGCTTTTTTGAAGTACGATAAAGAGCTGTGCAAAATTTCAAGAAGCTCCATTACCCTAAAATTAATATATAAAGAGTTGAAGATCTTATGGGAAACTGCAGAAAATAGTGATTTTTGATAATAAATATCTCGAGTTCTACGTAGTGAAACCTCTTAAAATTTAATATACAATTGCACATTGTATCAAAGAAGGTTTCTGCAAATTGAACAAAATTCTAAGACAACAATTTTTTCATAGAACTATCTTAAGAAAATATTAATCATAATTAATTGTTATAATTATTAATAATTACTTATAATTACACAAATTAAACTATTTGTTTAATATAAACATTTTAATAATGAATTTTAAAAATATAAATTCAAGTTAGAAAGAATATAGAACGAGAATTTAAAGAATACATTAATTTAAAAAATCTCTTATATCTCCTTTGTTAGTTTCATATAAACACTCGCCAACTATATATGCATAACAAATCTAAAGTCGCTCATATCTTTAAATTCAAAAACGGTTAACATTAAAAAAATATTTTAATATTAAGTATATTATATATTAGAAAATTAAAAGTTCGTCCAATCTTTTACATTATTTTAATATCTATATAAATTCTGATCAATCGTTTTTAAATAATCTTGAAACATTTAAATAATTTATCAGGATTGTTCAAAATACGAAATAGCAAAAGAAAAATAAAAATACCAGGCAATTGTGCGTAAAAAATAGAAAGTTGAAATTTTCGTATGTTTGTCTGCACTGCACGTACCTTTTCTCCTGACTTGAATCGCAGTGACGTCAATGTTGTATCGTTTTTTGGGCGGCTGGCCGGGCTCGTTCATCTCCATGGGGTCGTCCCAGACGCCGAGGCTTGTCGGGATCTCCGCTTTCGGGCTGTCCTCTCCGCCATAACCGACTCGCAGGCTCTGATGTCCAACGTCGAATATAATTGCACCGACTTCATCTGCACAAATAAACGAAAAAATCAAGTCACGAGTTACACTTTTAACTCGCTTCACCGTTTTTTAAATCTTTCGGTATAGATCTTTGACTAATGTCAATTATATCGAGAAAAAATCGAAGCCGGCTTTTTTTTACCTCCACCGTAGACACCACCGCTCATATTATTACCTCGAGGGTAGAAAAGCTCCGCGCATGCTCCAGATCGACCCTGAAAAGCGACCCTCGCGGATTCTCGGCTTGCGCGTCTTTCGCCACCTAGCGGAACTTTTTGCACCCGCCAATTTCAAATTATTCTTGATTTAAGGGATTTCCAGATGTTTTTTATTGGTTATAATAAATAGTATGTTTGTTCAAAATAAAACGAAAGAGACAGAATTTTGAGATAGAATTTCTTAAAAATTTGCACAAATCTTCTTTGAGGTCATTTCGAAATGTATGCTAAATTTTATGAAGCTTTACCATAATCGAGATACTAATTGTTGAAAGTCGTAACATTTTTCAATTTTTCATAAGAGCCCATGTTAAAAGTAGCAATTTTTGAAAATAAATATCTCGATAACCACATGGTGAATGATGTCAAAGAAGATCAATAGAAATTTTGAAAAAGTTCTGTCTTAAGGTAGTTCTGTCATAAAATTGTTTTCTTAGGATTTTGTTAAAAATTTGCAGAAATCTTCTTTGATACAATGTACAATTGTATAGTAAATTTCAAGAGGTTTCATTACGTAGAACTCGATATATTTATTGTTAAAAATCACTATTTTCTGCAGTCTTCCATAAGAGCACGTGTTAAATATTTTCAACTCTTGATATCTTGACTTCTGGGTAGTGAAACTTGTTGAAATTTTGCATAGCTCTTTATTACACTTCAAAGAAGCTTCTCTTAGTTTTTTAAAAAATCCTAAGCTTGTAATTTTTTAAATTTTCATATATACGTAACAAGTACAGGTCACCTTGGATGACCTTGAATTTTGAGTGTGTTGTTCTTGAAACAATTTGCAACAACTTTTCTTAATAAACTTGAGCTCAAAAACCACATGGTATCGAGACAAATTGAGATAAAAAATTTTTATTTGACTGTACTGATAGAACTACCTTAAAAAAATTCAAGTGATGATTGTACATTTAATTAACACGTACAGCCAAACTTTTGAATCAACTGTCACGCGATTTCTACATTAAAAAACATGATAAACGATACGTATATATTAATAGTGAAAGCTTCGTATATTCGAATCAATATTGTATATTTTACAAAGTAAATAGAATACAAATAATCTACATAGTCGACTAAAACACAAGAGTGTCCAAACCGTGTATTTTGTTTTCCTTGTATAATCCGTTTCGTTTTCTCGATTGCATATTTTCATTCTTCGAATCTCTCGTAGCATTCGCGTTTTCGATCGGTAAATAATTTATTATCATAAAGTATATGCGATATATCAACAGGAGATAAAGATGAGAGACAGAGAGATCGTTCGTTTGCTTTGTTCCTTTCACCAAGTACGCGAATCGAACGAAAAATTATTTTGATCACATGTGGTTGCAAAAAGATCGAACGATGGCTGCGCTCGCGTTCGTTGTTACCTTTTCTTTTTTATTCGTAGATTATAATTTTTCGTTACGTCCGTCGGCTCGGTTTTCCTCTCGCGCGTGAGCGAACACACTTTGTATTTTGTATGTGTGTGTGTGTGTGTTTTTTTTGTTTCTTTGCCGGAGAGGATTGCTGAGTCAGGATGAACAAATTTGGCAGGGCTCGTCGACGAAATTTGAGAAATACCGGGGAAGGGAAGGGGCGTCGCGCTGGTTTCTCTTTTTTCTTTTTTTTCTTTTTCTTCAACACGTTTTGACATTTATTTACACCGCAATAACGAAGTCACGAATATGCCGTTGGCTGCCGCCTCGTGGACGCCCACGATCGAGGTCGCACTCGGCCTCGCTTAACTCATGCGAGTCGGTGAACCCCGTGGGTGGGTCCAGCTTGGGGATGAACAAGTTTCCCGATCCATCACGCTCCTGCTGCTCCCTACCGAGACAGCTCGACTGGTGCTTGGAATTGCCAGGCCTGGGGATTGTCCCGAAATTTGAACGGGCCTCCTCGGTATGACGCGCCAACTGTAACATCCTTTTGCCGGAAACGCCATTATTTTTTTCACGCTTCGTCAAACAAGTAATTTGTCACCCGTATAAAGTGACTGTCGAAAAATAAGGAAGTATTATATTACTTGGGTCGTCCCCTTCCAGGAAACGATTTTCTCTCAAAAATCGGTGAGGGTTCTGTAGACGTGCTAGATTCTGGTCCATGGTACAGGAAGTCTGAAACAGAGAGAGAGAGAGCGGAAATAAATTTGTTTTCTCATCGTTGCGTTTATTTAACACTGATGCTAATAAATTCGATCGCAGCCAAACTCATCATTCAAGCGAATTCCTAATCACTGTGTCAAATCTGTTGCAAAATTCATCCAGAGCCCTGACCTAGTCACGAAATCTTCGAATTTGCGCCTCCGAACGAAATCGCAGTGCGAATCGCGTGTGCGTTATTCTAGTGAGATAACAACTTAACACAATGAATCGAAATAAAAGATAGTCGAAGCAGGTCTAAGAAACGAGATAATCGTTTGACAAATGAAGAAAAATGATAATGAGGGATGATTAGAAATTGGGTAGCGTACTGTGGACTCGCGGATCGGCTGCGAAGGCCGAGTGATGCGAATCGACGAGGTGATTGGAAGACTCGGTACGGCTGCTGGTCCCGACTTCCGTGTCGCTGTCCGAGCCCAGGGTGTCGTACTCCTCCGACTCGGACTTGCCCTGATTGACCTTGTGCGTTTTATGCAACGGCGCAGAGTACGAACGGCCTCCGCGCACCTTAGTGTACCGGTTGCAATCCGACTGCAATCAGACGGAATTTCTTTTATTTCTTCTTTTTTCTCTTCCTCGTCATTTCTTTCACTACCAGCTTGTTTTTGTTTTTTTTTTCGTGTACTCGTGACTTTTGCAACTATATTGGCCTGCGAAACGAAGCAAGGGGGGACCAGCAGTCGCTTTTTTCACTCAACTCTTTTTTTTTATCCAGCACTACGTCATGTAACAAAAAAAAGGGGGAAGTAAAAGGAAAAGATATTAAAAAAAAAATAAACATAAATTCACTCAAAATCGTGTGCACGCTACCTCGTTTTTCTCTACTTCTATTTTCAGCAATTCGATCGCGTCGATCGTCTCGACGTCCCGTCGAGAGTGCATGCTTCGCCCTACGTTTTTTTTCTCTTATTTTTTTTTTCTAGAGGCTGATTCGATATCGATTTTTTCATTATTGCAATTAGGTTTCCACAGATATTCTTTTCTCGTTTTTCCTTCGTTATGTACCTCTCGCAATTGAAGTGTGTCGGCAGTGGATTGGCGTGGATCGTGATAGACGAACGTCTGCAGAGGCGCCGCCGACTCGCAACGACTGTCACCGCCAGCCGGCACGCTCTCTTTCAGCTGGAACGTCGCGTAAGGATAAATGTCTTCCGAGTATTCTGAAAACAAGGTCATCATTTTTTCTAGCATTTTTTGCAATTTCATATCAATGTACCAAAAATTAAATTAAAAAATCTTGCATGGAAAAAGAATCATTTTCTCACCAGGAATTCTCTCCAGTGTTCCCATTTCGTGGATGGGCGATCGCAGTGGTTTGAGCACAGTCGCGTAGTATTGCTCTCGTTGTTCCATATTTTGTTTATTATCCAGGGCTGCTGCGGTTTGAGCATCGTGAAGACTGGCAATGTCTCCCAATAAAGGACCTTTGAGAAAAAAAAATAATTTCAAAACGTTGCAAAATAATGAATCAGTGGAACAATGAAGGCTTTAGATTAAAAAAGTCACAAACGTTTTCTAAAACAGTAAAAAACAGCCCCGGCGGCAGCGATTATTGCGAACGAGCTGAGAACGAGAGGAACGATTAATTTTAGGTCCGAATAGACCGGCGTTTGTTGAGGAACGAAGTGATCGATCTCGATCGCTGGCACCGTCGACGTGCTGTGAGGCTGTAGCGTAGTTATCTTGTACTCGGCGCTCGACGAGCCGGCGTTGTTGTGCGCCCGGACGCGAACTTCGTAAGTCGTCCCAGGTTGGAGTTCGCTGAGCGTGTAAGATCTCTGAGGCTGCGAAATGACAAAACGAGAAATCAGACACGAAATAGAAGAAGAAAATTTGAAGAAAAAACACCAAATTACGAGAAAAAATGGCACAAAATGATAATAAAATTAATAAAATATTATTTGATTAAAAATGAAATCGAGTCTTTACGAAAACAAAACGTTTGCTACGAATACCTCGATATTGTTCGAGACGAGAGTCCAAAAGTCTTCTCGGTTACGTTTGTATTCGAGTTCGAAATAAGTGATGGGACAGCCTCCATCATTCCAGGCGTTCAGATGGATCACGATCCAAGATACGTTGACGGTAATGAATCTATCGCCGTTCGTCGGAGAATTTTCAGGCTTGGAGCCGTCTGTCGTCGCGTTTATCGTCTCACTCGGATGTCCCATACCGATTCTGTTATACGCGGTCAGATAAATTTGATAATCCGTGCCGCACCATAATTTCGTCAGCAAATAACTGTTCATCTTTTGCGAAAGTTTGACCTCTTCCCATTCGCCGAATTTTCTCTTGTAATGAAGAATGTAACCGCGTATCGAGGCTCCACCGTCGTCCGCATTTTTCCACTGAACGCTTATCGAGTTGCTCGTCGCGCTCGTCACGTGCAGCAGAGGCGCGGCTGGAGGGACTGCAATATTTTTTCCACATTTTTCAATTAGAAAATAATTCAGAAAGTTTAAAATTGTTAATAATTCGACGCTACGAGTACAATTTTTTTTTCTCGTGAATTATTACAATGATCGAAATTAAAATTTGTTGTATCAATAAAAAAAAACTGTTTATAAGCATTTATTAATTGAGAGAATTTTTTGATCACCTTGGACAATCAATCGATGCGTTATTTGATCAGCGCCGTGACGATTCTCGACGTGG
The DNA here is from genome assembly GCA_030522545.1 of Cremastinae sp. A BG-2022a. NCBI lineage: Eukaryota > Metazoa > Arthropoda > Insecta > Hymenoptera > Ichneumonidae > Cremastinae sp. A BG-2022a. Next base: position 16,291 of record JAPYYW010001146.1, read on the forward strand.
CAAGTATAATTTCCGCTATCTCCTCTGTGAAGATTAGTGATGTGCAAGGAACCGTCGCTGTGAACCGAAGTTCCTTTGCTCGGCGGTTTAATTACGTGGCTGCCCTGTTTCCAGGTCACCGAGGGTGTCGGCAATCCGACGCTTCGACAGGGTAACGTCACGTCTTGCTTCCAGGGCACAATCGGATTCGTGCCGAAAGAATATATCGCAGCTTTCACTGAAATTTAACAAATGAGTTTGATAAATTTCGTCCGTACTGCTCGACGCACTGGAAGTGAAACTTGTCAAGTTACATTGGAAATTCCATCTTGAACATTGACTATATAGAAAATAAACCTTAATTTTCGTTTGCATTCTTTTGAAATAAGGTGAAGGTCTATTTGATCAAAATTTTCACGCAAATAACAAAAAAAAAGAATAATTGTCAAATTTGTGAAGAGAAAGTAATAAATTGATTTGTCTGTATACTGAAAAATTGAGAAGCCAGTTTTTAGTTTTTTTTTCCATGTTGTATAAAATTTATAAATTGTTCATTTGATGAATTGTTTTTATTCTTTCTTCTCCTTCTGTGGCTCTCTCACTCTTTACTCTTGCGATTTAAAAGTAGTTCGCTCGTTATTTAGTTTTTATCAGCTTTGAAAAATATTGCGAAATGCGTCCAACAAAGTTTGACTTTTAAAGTATATTTCTTTCGTATTTCAAGTACCATTGCTCGAGGGCGAAGCAACGACCGGGGGAGTTTTCGGTCCCTCGCCAATCATCGTGACAGCGGCGACCTCGAATTCGTACTGATGCCCTTCCTGGAGATTATCCGCCTGGTAGCTCGTCTGTCTCGGTTGCAGAGTTTTCGTGTTGAGCTTCATCTTGCCACCGTTGCTCCTGACGTAGACGTAGTACGAAATGATGTCACCGTTCGCGCGCTGCGGCGGAAGCCAGGAAATAATGATCGAACTCGCCGAGCTCGCGACCGCTTTAACCCCGGCCGGGACTTCCGGAATATCTTCCTCGGTCATGCAATACAGCGGGGACGACATGACGCCATCCCCAGCCCTCGTAAACGCCAGAGCTTGGATCGAATAATTCGTGTGTTTCTCGAGGCTGCTTATCACCACCGTCAACGCGGATGTTATCTTCGTCTCCGACTTTGCCATCTCCGTCGTCGAGTCCATGCTCTCCCAAGTCACTTTGTAACCCTTGAGCACCCCGTTCAGACTCAAGTCCGGTGGTGGATTCCACGAGACCTGCAGCGACTGCGACGTCAGGGCGGTGCAACGAATTTCTTGCGGCGGACTGCTCGGTACTGCAAATTAATATTTTTTTTTGTTTCTTCGTGAATGGGATTTTTTAAGAGCATCTTAATTTTTGTTTTTTGAAATTTTATAGTAATTTTTATTATTTTTTTATTATTAATTATTCTACTGTAAGTAAATGGGAAATTTAATCTTCTTTTTACATTTGATTCTGATCAAATTTTGTACATATAGCGCGTTATTTGGATTAAAAGAATCGCGGATAATTTTTTTCTTCATAAAAATATAGTTTTCCTTATATAACAATCGAGATTCTTCTCGTGAAATAAAATTTATAAATTTTGAGCATAAACATTGATTTTCTTAATAATAATTTATTTTGTCGATAAGTACCTATTTAATTTTTAAAAATGAAATTTGATTTTTCTTATTGAAAAATACAATTTAGAATTAATGAAGAATCTCACAACAAAAACCTGCTAGTAAATATGAATGCGTAAATACGAATTTTTTTTTTGGAATTTTCGTCTAATTATTTTTCGAACAATTGAACCATGAAATATCATTTTTTAGATAATATAGCTATACTTTTCGTGTATAAGAATGTAACTTCAACACTTGATTACTCGAAAACAATGTAGACGATTTTATTTCTGAATTTATATATAAATTTGTTTAGTGGCAAAGAACGTTCAAATTTTCATCGTGTTCTTAATAAATTTCGATTCCCTATACTTTTAACATGTAAAACTTCATTTATTTTCGCCAATGGTACCGAAACCCCTTAATCATCGGAAATTATCAATGGTGATAAATAGCAATTAAATTTGTTGACTCACCATCTTCTAGAGTGGTCGCGACGACTTCCGAAGTTAGGGGACCTTCGCCAAGAGCGTTGTAGGCTTGGACGACGATGCTGTAGCGCGTGAATTTTTTCAGACTCGTCAATTGACACTGGCGACCCGATATCGCGGTTCTCGCCAAGCCCAGCTCGACGCTCGCTGTCGAAATCCGGCTCTCGACCGTTCTGTACGAATATTGCTCCGCTGATAATCTGAGAAATTGATTTATTTCGAGCTGACGAGTATTCTTAGCGCTTAAAAAAAAATCTATTCGAAAAAGACCTCTGAATAATTTCTTCGTACCTGTACTCTTTGAATCCGATGTGATAACCAAGAATTTCGCCGTTCCACAAATCGTGGTCGGGCGGATCCCAACTGACTTTAAACTCGGTCGAGCTGACAGGATCAACCTTGACGTTCCGCGGTGGCCCGCCAGGCTTTTCCCCGTCGGTCATCACATCGAGTATCTGAATAAACCGAAGATAAAATTTCCACTCAGAACGAACGAAAAAATTCTCTCTTAATAATCCGTCCGGGAGCAAATATTCGCGTTATTTCTGCCCAGATTGCGTATCAACTCGATCGGTGGAAAAATGAGAAAAAACATGAGCATTCCTCATCGATCCATTTTTTCGGTTCTCCTTTATCACGAAATTTTTTTCATATTTCGTTACAGTGCCTGACGAAATTTGATGAATCGCGGAAAAAAGAAGAATTTATTTGCGAAATTTTGAACACTCTTTTATCGTGGTATTTGAAAAAATTTGCACAAAATTCATCGTCGGCCGCGATGAAAAAAATGTTCCATGGACGCGCGGAACGAAATATCCTTTTTTACGTGTTTCTCTTTGAATTTGACGAGGCGACGAATAAATGGATGTTCGGGGAAACGAATTCGATTGTGAGGATCGTATATACCTACATCACTCGCTTGACTCCGACCCAATTCGTTCTCGGCGAATATCCGAAATTGGTAATTCATGGCGGGACGTAAACCGGTCACGGTCCCATTAACCTGCGAGCCTGGCACCGTCGTATGAAAAGTGTGGTCGTGCCAAACTTCTGCAACGAAAAAAAATGAAGCATAAAACTCGAGGAAGCCAAGATAAAACTCGGTGAGATATAGTCCCGATTATTCGACGGGAATCAAATATTCTCGAACCTGGATCAGTCTTATATTCGATGATGTACTGCGTTATTGGACTATTTCCGTCCTGGCTGGACGTCCAAGCGAGAATAATGTAGCGACTTCCCTTCGCGATGACGTGAATGTTGCGCGGAAAGTCGGGCGGTTCTGCGATTCAAATATTTTTATTTTTCGTACTTAATCTTCCTCTTCTTCTTTTTCAGGTGGTTCGGAAGAAAGAACGTAAAATTTAGGTCACGATCAACCTCCTTTTATGATAAACAAGACAATACATTATCTGCCATGTTTTGATTAAAAATAAGAAAAAGTCATTTTATTGTATCGTTTACGAGCTATGAACTACAAAGTTTTTTCGAAAAATTCACCGAAAATGATAAATTAACAACAAAATTAAACAATTAAACAAAATTACAATTGAAAATCCTCATTCAAAGTTTTGTGAAATATAAAATACGTTTGTAAAATAAGTAAGTATTTCATCGTATAGTTCTATTTTTCTAAATAATGTTTTTAATTCTGCTTTTTGTAATATATTTTTCCAAAATAGTAACGTCAGTTATAGCTACCTGGCATGACAGTATTTATCTATCAAAAAATTTCACTACCTTCATTTTGCAGTCTTTACGCACTTGAGTTATATTCTTCAACGTAACAACTTTTTATTTAGGTTTTTGTTCAATACGAAATTCTCTGCAAGCCTATCGTCGACATGTAACGTTTTCATTTTTTTACGTACCTTCTTTAGCTGGTAAACGTAAACGTGCACTCAAAAAAAGAGTCGTTACTTCAATAATACCCGTATTATTGAAGTGAAAGTGAAAAAAATAACCAGACAGAATGGGATATCAATAACAAGCGTTACAAATTAGCACCAAAAATAATTTAAATTATTTTTACCGTTAATTATAAATGCTTATGACTGTTATCCTCATTGATGTAAAACAATGTGATCGAAGAATTTAAGCACTTACAAAAATAGTATCGTCTATGAGAGACACTAAGCAGGACGCCGCGTCTCGGTGAAACCGTAAAGCTTATAGCCATGCTCTGAGAACCAAAGCGATGGAATCAACCAAACATTAAAGTTGGATTCATACAATCTTAATTAATTTTATCGAACCTAAAATATTCCAATTTCAACAAATTATTTAACGTTATTTTTTATTTTTGTAAAATAAAAATAAAAATATATCAATTATTTAATAATAGACAATCTCATCACACCATGATTTGCTTTTAAACTTTAGATTCTTAAAATAGTACATTATTAATATTGATAAAAAAAAATAATAACACGCGTGTCATTGTTAAGAATAAAATTGTTAAATAAAATCCTTTTTTGGCAGTATGTATTCTATCTATATTTTTTTTTATGAATTGAAAAAAAAACATGTTTTAATTGTGAATATTACATCCGGTTTTTCTTCCAAACCACTTTAAGGTGATTTAAATGAAATTTAATAAAAACCTTGTATGTAAAGGTGCATAGTAACTTCGTCCCTGCCGTAAGAATTGGAGGCCATGCAAAAATATCGTCCGCTGTCCTCTCTGGTCGTGCTCAAAAGTTCGAGGGTGCTCACCGCGCCCTCGCTCGTGTTCATCTCCTTAACCATGTAACGATAATCGGACACTGTTGGCTCGAGTCCCAGCGAAGAGCCGGCACGTCGCCACACTATGTTCAAGGGATGATCACCTTTCGCCTCGCATCGCAACGACGCTTTTGAGCCTAACCGAGCCGTCTGGTTTCGATGTTTGTCGATTATGTGAGCAGGTGCTGCCATAACGTTAAATTTTATGTTCCATCAATTTACAGTTTAATTTTTTTTTCACAATGTTCTTACCACTTTTTGTATCGCTTATTTAATTATGTGTATTATTATAAAAAGTATAGCACAGCTTAAAAAGTATCGCACAGTATGTGCGTCAATCTTTTACTATTTTTTTCTGTATCTAAATTTTCTGTATCAACGACAAGTTATTTAATTTAAAAAAATTATTTATCGTGTTTCTTTCACAGTGCTGTTTTTTAATCTGTTTGAAATGTTTGCATTGATGAAAAGTTTCTTAAAGTCTTCTTGTACTTGTAGATAAAAAATTAAGTAGAAACGGTGACAATCTTTTGCTGGCTATTACTACTTACTTTTCATTACAATTTTCTTTTACATTGTTTGAAATCTTTGACTTGACAAGTAGCTAATACGTAATAATTTAAAAATTAAGGAAAAAATGTAATTTACTTTTCACATTAAACAATCTTTTTTTCCGTGACAATATATTTGTTGCATTTTCTTGTATATGCAGTATTATTAAAATAATAAAAAGGTTCTCAAAGTCCAAACGTATGTTAATATTTAATAAATTTGTTAAAATTTCATAAATTACCGTTTACTGTTAAATAAACGACTTTGCTGAGACCGGATCCGATCCCGTTAACAGCCTCGCACAAGTAGTAGCCCTCGTGATCCTCCTGAACTCGGCCGAATACGAGAGAACCGTTCGAGTGTATTCGGAGCTCCTGTGCGTGCTCGTGACTGGCGATGTCGCGATAGTTGCCAGGTCGCGTACCCGTGCCCCGTCTCCAGGTGACAGCGGGCGGCGGGAAACCGTCCGCGTGACAGTGCAACACCAGTTTTGACATGCCCTCGGGCGCGTGCACGTCCTGAGGCTCCATAACCCATCGAGGTGGTACTGTACCGCCCCGACGAAAACACCAAAAACTCACGATTAATAAAGCCTTCTTCAAGCTCAACGGGCGGACGAAAAACTTTCAAAATCGAGAAAATATTCTCAGCATACTGCGAGAAAAATATGGGAGATTTCACTACAGAGTGACGACCATTATAATTATTGTATGAAACAGAAATACAATTTTTAATCTGTTCCATTAAAATTAATATTATGAAATTGTATTTTTTACTGATTAATAAAAAATTATGATTTTTAAGTGATAACTAATGATCACTAATAATTAATATCATTGAATTGATAAATATAGGTTTTTGTTCAACATTAATCAGAATAGATTTTGATTAATTGATTATTAATTAATTTTGATTTAACAGTAAATCAAAATAGATTCTGATTGATTGACAATTAATTTTACAATTAATCAAAATAGATTTTTATTTATCAATGATCAAAATAGATTTCGATAATTACCAAATCAATCAATTATATCTAGATTTCAATTAATTAATTATTATTCAATCAATAGTGAATTAATTAAAATTTTATTTTAATAATTCTATTTTAATTAGTAAGAAGTAATGAAAAAAATTATAGTCAATTACCAATTGAGGTTTAAAATAAACTTTACAATCGTCGCTTTGTGATGAAATCTACTATCGTGATTTCTTTCAGTGCACTTTCGCATATTTTCCAAATTTTCAAAAGCTCGCTTCGGTGGCAAAAATTTAGGCAGCAGCAAATCAATCATTTTTTCTTATCGCCTACTGCCAAAATTCTACAAACAGAAAATGAATCGAGAAAACCATTCTCTCTGGAATAATGAAAATTCATCGCGATGCTGCGTTTTTTTGCCTCCTTCTCGTTTTTGAAATAATATCGAGAGAATGTTTTTCACCGTTCAAATGCTTCTTTTCATAGGTGCTTACATTCGGTATCCAACGATATCCGGTAACTGGTGCGAATTTAAACAATAAAATGCAAAAAAGTGGGGTGCGGAAATACAGAGTAGTGCGATATGAAAGAAAACGTAGAAAACTAAAAATTGGTGAATAAAAAGAGAGAGAGAGAGAGAGTGAAAAAAGTGTGAGTGCGAATGTGCGTGTGCGAAAATACGATTCGTACTTCGAGGAGAAAAATGAACGAGTTTTCACGGGCGGGCCCCCGCGATGAAAATGTTGAACAGAAAAGCTATACGAGAGAGCAGGCCGCACTCTTTTTCCTCGTGCAATTATCAGCGATAAAAGCCAGGATCGCGCTGAATAAATTCACTTCTCCTCGAGTACAATCGTACAATTTGTGCGTTCAAAAATTGCGTGGAGTGCCGTTTATCTGCTTTAATACAATTCCGGGGCTCTGGCTCCGCCCGGAGATAAATATTGCACGAATATCTATCCCGCTCGTTTATTTCGTCATTTCGCATAAACTGGTGCGCTTAAATGGCTGCTGCTGGCTGGCCGCTGCGGCGTTTCGCTGAAGGAATAAAAAAAAAAAAGAACTTGGTAACGAGGGTGCTCTTGAGTGCTTTCGGGCAAGTGCTCGGTGCGTATTTGCTTCGTCAGGTCAAAATAGAGCTGATGCGCTAATCGTGATTCTCGATTAAATATCTTATTATTATATTCGCCAAATGATAAACTGTCGCAATCTACGTTTTTGGCTGGCCTGCAAGTTTTATTTACCACGGACGACCAACGGGGCGGTCCAAGAGACTTCGGACACGGCATTGCTCGACAGGCAAGTGTAATTGCCGCTGTGAGCTGCGGTTACGTTCTCGATACCGATGGTACTTGAGTGTGCGTCGAAGCTCGTTACTCGCAACCCGCTCAAGCCCGTCCCAGCCGCGGTGCTCGTCGTGCTCGATACGTAATCGTAATTGATCCCGGGCACAGGTGGATTATTCGGTATGGGGACACCGTCCTTCAACCAGACGATCTTGAAAGGCGGATCCCCCTGCTCGATGACGCACGTCACTTGGGCCCGCACACCCTCCGTTAGATCCTTGTTAAAGCTAAACGGAGCTATTTTTGGCGGTACTGAAACCCGTTTCACAACGACCACAAATCAATAAAACGTAAAAACCTTCGTCAATCATATCTCTCGATAATTTCTCTTTTTCTTTTTTTTTCAAACACATTATTTTCTCGTTGGGTTTTTTTATTATTTAGTTGCAAATCGTCGATACCGTCACTGAAAACACCTAAATTTCAAAAAACTTTCGTTTTCTTCTCGCCTTTTAAAATATTGTTCTTCTCTCTTTGATCTTTCGGACATGGGCTCGTCATTCGAAATATCTATCGAATTCGAAATTTTTTTTTCATCTTGGAAAGATATTTCAGTCGTCTGTGTTGATATTTGATACTTCTTTCATATACACCTTACTCGTCTTATATTTAAAAAAGTATACGCCTAGAAGAGCAGCAAAATATCAGTTCAAACACGTCAAAAAGTTGTTGTTTGTGCTTTTGAAGGCGAAAAAAATAGATAGATATTGAAAATGCTACTTATTCTGATCATAATCCAAGAATTTATATTGATTAAGCCAAAAAAACTGGATTTTGGATCAGTTTTTTGATTTTTTTTTTCATACACTTTACTCATCTCTTTGAAATAACTGATCTCAATTGTCGAATACCTTTTTTATTTAGAGACCCATTCTATTCCTCTTGAAAAATATTTTAAACATCTTCGACAATTATATTTTTTGAATAATTAATTACAAATCGTTGCCACTGTTACTCAACTCAAATACGAAGATTTCTTTCGTTTTATGTTTCTTGAAGAAAAAAATGCCAATAACACAAGAGATGAATTTTGTTGCACAGGAAAAAAAAACTAACAATGAAGTAGTTACTGCGTAAATGAAAAGCGTTTAAAAATGGACGTGATCTTTTTCGGTAGCTCGTACAAAGTAAATTTTCTAATCGATCGTGAATTATTTGCTCGCGGAGTAAAAAAGAGAGTGTTCGGTCCTGCGAGGCTTATAAACTCGTCTCATTCGGTGCTAAATTGCAGAAGCCCGCTGCACGATCCCACTTTGCGAACTCCTTTCATGTCGCGCTATATCTCGATCGACACAGGTATATAACACACACCGCGGGGAGCTCCGGCACGGAGAATAGTTGGAAACTCGTGAATCGTTCCGACACGACCCAAGGCACCCGCCGCTTTTCCACGACTTCGATTAATCGATCCTCAACCTCCTCCTCCACCTTCCCCAGTCTCTCATTCTCAAATTCTTCGACTATTCGGAAGAACTGATAAACTTTTCTCGCGGTCCATGAACGCGGACCGAGGGCCGCAAACTATCTCGTCTCGTTCAGACGCCACGAAAAATATTATTTCGGAGTCGCTCCTGTTCGCGAAATTATTATTCATTGACTTCGACGTTCGATTGCCATCGAAAATTATAAGTATGAATATATCAAACGATCGCGTTAAGATTTTCGCGTGTAACTTATGGCTCAAAAACAGATGTGACCTTTTTTGTTCTATTACTCATAAAAAGTTTTTTAATTTCAATTTTGTACATATAGCTCTTTATCAAGATTTAGCAACAAGTGTTGTCCTATTTAAATTTCATTAAATTTGTTTGTTGACAGCAAGCTATAAACTACATTTGTTAGACAAATCGCGAAGCAATAGGAAAGTAAAAACAAATGTAATTTTATTTTAATTTAGGTTCGAATGCGTTTTTCCAGATTTTTCTGATTTTTTTTTCAATGGAAAATATTAAATTCAGTTATTTTCATCCCAAGAAGATAACTAAAAAAGAATCAACCAAACATGTTTTTATTGGCAGTTTTGATCGAGAGTGCATACGTTAATTATGATATTTGCAGTGTGTCTGAATTAACCTACTTTCCTACGCAATTGTCCTTTTTTTTCACTGCAAACTTTTCTAGAACTATAATGAACAAAACAAAAAAGAATCACGCCTATTCATCGTTTCATTATGATCCTGAATTCATAGAAAAAAGTGCATTCATTTTTTCTCGAATTTCCTGATTTCCCGGATAACTTTTCCAATTTTTCGTTTCTCAAAAACCTGATTCTGACTATTATGAATATTAAAAAAAAGAATACACTTGTATCAACGAATAGAATTTCATTTTTAATTACATAGATATCAGATTTAAAATAAAATGAGATATTTATCAATCTTTTCGCAAAAATCTAAAAATTTATTTGAACAACTCTAAATATCTGGTCGCTGTTAAATTTGTGAACCTTTTAAACACGATTTACGCAATTTTTGTTTTTTGTTTACTCTTCACTTTCGTGGTGAGTGAAATTCTCGTGCTCGTGCCAAACGCTGCGAGGTGTCTGATTTTTGGGTTCTGTCGACGGTTGCACGGGCGGGAGACGCGTGACGAGTCGAATCAGCCCGAAGGCAGGGATTTTCGAGACAAGGGGTTACACGGTGTACATTTGTCCCGAATAGTGAGTGAGAAGGGATTAAAACCCGATGTATATATATATTTATGTGTGTATATACACTCGAAAGATTCGTCGTTGGGCTTTTTGTACTGATTCGTTGTTGGCTCGGCGTCGTCAGTAGAGCCGTGAGAAAAATTTTACCTTCGGGATACGCTAACGTTTTTTTTTTCAACCCTCTTTGTTTCTCCTTCTCTGCTCCGCTCGCCTTATTCTTTCGCCTCATTTCATTCCTGCGCGGAATCAAAACGAAATGAGAAATCGTAGTGTTTTTGTTTCGCCCCGTCTCGCCGCTGGATTACCGAGAGTAATAAAAAACGAAGAAGCGAAGAGAGGATGAGAGAAGAAGGCCGGAGATGGAGAGAAAATATCGGAGTTTTAAATTTACGCCGGAAGGCTTGATTCTCCCGCGTAATAAAAGTTTCACGTGTTCCTGTTTGTGTGACATTTGTTTGGGTGAGGAAAATAAAAAACCAGGGGAAAAAACTCGCGACAAGGTCTCTCGTCGCTAATTAGTTGCGTAGTTTTTTGAGGATATTCTTGTTTTTTTTTTTGGAACGGGAAGTGTGGTTGACGTGAAAAAATGGCGAGTTTGGTCTGATTTTGGATTTGTGGATGGAAAGGGGATGCTTTTTCGTCGCTTTTGAGCCTCGTACCGTGGACTGTCAACGGGGCCGTGTGAGTGACCTTCGCGGCCTCGTTGCTCGCGACGCAAGTATAATTTCCGTTGTGCGACGGCGATGCGTTCTGTATTTTTAAGGCGAGATCGTACTCGTCGCTCTGGTGCGTCGTTATGTCGCCCGGACCTTCCTTCAACGGTCTATCGTCCTTTAGCCAGGTTATCTTGATCGGCGCGTCGCCCTCGCTCACGACACACGTCACGTGAACCCTCGCGCCCGCGTGAACGTTTTCGGGAAATCTAAACGGATCGATTCTAGGAGGGACTGCAAAATTTCCACACCGGCGTAACGCCTCAAATTTCTGTCACAAAATCCTTTTTTTTTTAAACAAAATTCGCTACACATTTCGTTAAATATTCTTGTCTGTGCATTGAAATACCATAAAAATATATATGTGTACTCTTTCAATACTTCAAAGTGTCGTTGCTTGATACAGGTGGAAAAAATAAAAACGTGTTAATAATTTCCTATACGTCAGCGAATCACTATTTTTATCTCAAAGTCTTTTTTTTTAATTTATTTTTTTAATTCACTGTACTAATTTCATTAAATACTTTTGTCTCTATATTGTAACGCTGTAAAAATCTAATTGTACTAATTAAATTCTTTAAATTGAGAGTTGAAAAAGGTGAAATAATAATATGAATTTCTACACCGAAGAATTGCTATTTCTATCATAAAATCAATTTTTTTGATTTGCTTAATATTCTACATTATAAAGATTTTATGTATTCTCTTGTCTCGTATTGTAATATCATCAAAATTGATTCATTACTTAAGAGAATATTTGTTGGAAAAAATGGAAAAAAAAATTCTATAAATTTGCTTAAAATTCATTATACAAATCCCGTTAATTAATCTTGTCAATTATATTTGTGTCAATATTTCAAAGAGTATTTCACACCAGCGAATTAAAGTCTCATAAAATATGTGTACCTAAATCAATAAAAAAATGCGCTTAAAATGTATCATTAAAAATTCATTAAATATATAAAATTATCTCTCTATATTTTTACATAATAAAAATTACTGTAGAAATGTTAATATTTCAAAGAGTAGTTTAAGAGTAAAAAAAGAAACCTTTTTTTAAATTAAAAAAAATACATTTCACAAAATTCATAAAATATTATACTTAAATTGTCACATAATAAAGGCAATTGCGACATACGAGTGGTCGATTGGGAAAAGTGGAAAAAGAGTGAGAAAATGGAGAAAGGTATTGCGAACTATTAGAAAGGGACAGAGTGTTTGAAGCATCGTTGGCAGTAAAAAATAAATAAAGTAAGTCCTCTGGTGCACGTTTCGATCTGCGAATAAACCTTGAGCTCCCGAGAATTTCTTTTTCTCTCATTTTTTTATTACAACCGCTCTTCACTGTCCGTTCGAGCGAGAGGTACCTGGAAAATTAAAAAGTTGACGTACGAAGTTATTCGACAGAGCGACGAGCCCGCCGCCCTCTCGCGCGCCCGTTATTTTTTTCGCTGTTTTTGTTTCTCCTCTTCAACAGGCTAGATTTTTCTCCTTGCCGCTCAGGTACCCTTGACAACTTTTCCACTGCGGAACGCGAGATCCTACTCGCTTTCGACAGCGCGGTGAGCGAAAGAAAAAAATAGAAAGGATAAAATAAATAAGAATAAACAGAAAGAAAATCTGTCTTGTAGAAACTTTCGCTGAAAAACAGTGGCTGAAAGTTATCAGTGAAAAAAATAACGATAATATAGTAATAATTGTTATTTCTTTTTTTTTCGTAAAAAAATCTTTGCGAGGTTTCATCGTGAGAAAGAGGAGAAAATTACTTTCTGCCGGCGATGGCTCTTTTTTAATGAATTTAAGAATAAAAAAAGATTCGATATCGAAACGTCGGACGTTCGGGAAATAGTGAAAAAGCGTCAAAAAGGCTTCACGATCAATGGAGTCGCCGGTGAGGAGAAGAAAGGGTGGAGGGAAGAGGCGCACACGCCGCAAGATCAATCTCGCGGGTCTTCTCTTCTTCGTCCTCTCCTTTTTTTTTTCTCCAACCGCGAAAAGCTTCGAGGAGCGATATAGCGGCTCCGCGAGGCTCTATCACCGAAAGAGAAGCCTCGCAAAGAATTTTTAAGCCCCCGATTGTCCTTTTTTTATTCCTTCCATTCAAACCCAATTATTTTCTCCATCTTTATCGATCTTTTCTCGAATTCTCGCTCGCTGGATCATCACCGAGAACGCTATGGACGTAAAACGCGAAAATTTCACTCGTAATTTTGTGCAAATTTAGTTCTCGTACCTTTGACTTCGATGTGGACCGTTTGCGAGTCGAGGCGGCCCTGTTTGTTCCTCGCCGTGCAGGTGTACGCCCCGTGATCGGTTTTGCTGTCCACTTGACGAATGACCAGCGTCCCGTTCGGGGAAACTTCCTGTCTTCGATTCGTTGGCAGTGGCTGGTCGTCTGAAAGATTTTTTACTCGTTTCCAAGGAGGACAAGAAACGTCCCAGATGCTACGCGCGGTTCGCCCAGAAGTCAAACTTTTTTTGCGATCCGTGTCAGAAATAAAACTCGGGGAAATCCGTTTTTACTCTCCCGTCCAACTTCTTCTTGTTTCATCTCTATTTTTTTACCCCCCTCGAGCTCTCTCGCTTTTCCAATGACAACGTCAAGAATACGAAACTTTCCTCGGAACGTTTTACAACGGCGCGCTTCTCTTACGGCCTCGCGAATACATTCGAATCGCGGAATGAAAAAAGGGTTCGCGAAAGTTTCGGGAGAAAAAAAAACATCAAGGGGTATGAGAAAACGGAGAGAATGGGGAAGAAGAAAAGATGGAGTGCACCAGTTTTTCTTTTTTCTCCCCCACTTTTTCGAGAAAAGTATCGTCGCAAACTTGAGTTCATCATTACGATATTAGAAGTATATACGTATATGAAGAGCGTACATAAAAGGGAAGTAAGTTTGAGGAGCGAGCGCGAGCAGTTTGCCAGTGAGAAAGGTACATTCGGGAAAAAGTTTTTCCTCTCGCGGTTATGAGCTCGACCGTGCTCCGGTGAGAGAGCGAGACGGCGAGTCCTGAGCGTACTTTGCACACTCGCCGAGACAAAGGACTGAAAAGACTCTCGATATAAGTCTTTTTAAGTCCAGCTACGTTTTTTTTTTCGTTGATCCTTTGATCGAATTTTTCTCGTATTAAAAAAAGAAGAGTTCACCCTATTTTAACTCTATCTTACTTAAAGCCAAACGAGTTTTTTTTTTGGTTTTTAAATAAATAGAATGAAATGCACTGACCTTTGTCCCAGGTTATACTCGCGATGGGAAATCCAGCAACGGGACACTTGATGATGGTTGTTTCGCCGGCAACGGCGGCGTATTTGCCCATAGGACGTACGTGAGGAAGACCATAAATGTTGAGACGTGCCGAGTGATGGACTTTGGCAACCCTATTAACGGCCGAGCAGCGATACTCCCCACCCTCCTCCACTCTCACCGCGCTTATGTTCACGTGCGATATTACGTCACCGTGCACGGTCACGTACTGTCCGATCATGAATCTGATAACGTCAAATCCACGTTTCCCATTACACTCTTTTCCAGATATTATTTCCTCGCGGTCCAATTGCTCATTTTCAATTATCAGAGAATTTTCAGCAGGTTCACGCGATATATATAATTATTTTTTGAAAATTTTAATACAATGAATATCTCGATATATGCACGATCAAGCTTCCTCTAATTTTAAACATACTTCAATACGAAGTCAAAGGACTCTAATACTTATTTTCGACAGATTATCTTCTAAATAATTTTCTTAGTGATTTTTGTCATTACTTTGTACACAAGACGTAGAAGACGTTGAAGTTTTAAAAACATTAACTATGTAGAGGTAAGATTTTTAAATTGCGTGTTTTAATGACGTTCTTTTTGAAAAGTGGGTAAATATTTTTTTAAAGATGTACTTAATCGTGTAAAAGAAATTTGAGAAAGTTTCATCGTTTGACAATAAAGATATCCATTGTTTAAAATTACTACTTATATAAGATTACAAGAAATGGTATTTATAAACAATAATTATCATGATTTTTACATGGCGAAGCCTTATAAAATTTTACACACACCTCTATATGTAATATTAAAAAAAACGTTTGTATAAGAACAAATACGATTTTTCAAATCGTTTCAAACAATTGTATCTACTCCATTTGTCTCTTATAAATCAAATTACAGTTCGTTTCAGAAAAAAAGGTGTGTAAATAAAAATTTTATGAAAATACTGAAGAATACTGAAGATGATTATTTAAAATGAAAAGCGATAAGTATATGCAGCGATTAATATTTACCTATCGTTTTGAGGAAGCGGAAACCCATCGAGGGTCCAGGTGAAATGTGGGGTTGGATTTCCCGTAGCTATACATTTCAATGATACGGACGGTCCTGGCTGTATTGTTTGCTCGATGAATTTATATACAAGTTGAGGCGCAGCATCTGGCGAAACAAAAAAGTAATTAAAATGATAACAATTTTTAAACTGTGATTTTTTTTAACATTCATAAAAAAGTTGAACAAAAAATTGCGTTGTCTTCTCGATGAACCCTATATATTCACGTTTCATGAGACACAGATTCTAGTTGATAGAATAAAAATGATCAAAATATCAAAATTCTGCCAATTTTTTTTTATATTCCACAAATATATTTTTAACAGATTTAAACAAAAGTTGTATTGTTTGCTCGACGAATTTATATACAAGTTAATAATGTGCAGTATCTGATAGAACAAAAAAGTAATTAAAATGATGAAAATATAAAAACTTTACCAATCACTTTTTTATACTTAATAAAAATGTTCATAAAAATCTTAAACAACAGTTCAATCTCATAATTCGTATTAGGTGGAGAAACAGGTTCTGATTTTTGGTCGTAAGAATCTTAAGGTGAAAAGAACTCATGCATCGTCTTTGTATTATCTTGAGATAGAAGGGGAAGACTCGGTATGGATAGTAAGATAATGAAGGAGGACACGGGGGATGTAATTAATGATACACCCGACGTTAATGGACGTTAACGCAATATACTCTAAGTAGGACAAGCCAGGAGGCTCGGGGGCAGAGACCGAGGCAGGGTAATGGCTCAAAATTCCTGCAGAACATTTTCTCTCAAATAATATAAATGATATTAAACTTTCATGGGCCCCGCAGCGAGGAAATCTTTTTAATAACTCTGCCAAGGTATTTACGCTCTTTATTTATCCGCTCTCTTATTTTTTTTTTTTTTGGTTTCAATGTCTCTCATATTTCGCATGAATATTTATGCATGTATTAAATTTCACTAGTTACTTAGGTAAAAAATAAATAAAGTGCGGAGCAACGATAAAAAATTGTTGCTCGAAACTTGTTGACGTTTCCAGACTGTAAGCTGAATAAGAAAATTATACTGGATGACAAGATTAGTCAAGCATTAACGCGGAAATGTATCGCACCTTTTAAAACTCAAGCAAGTAGAGTCGAGCCTTACTCGGCTAGACGTTTCCTGAGACGTTCAAACTTTGGCTCGTCTTACCGAAATTTATCGCGTTGAAGTTTTCGCTCGTCAACAAAATTTTATTGCGACCGAAAGGACAGGAAAGTAGAGAAAATTTTTCGTAAAGCACTTAGGTCGTGGTTGGCTTCTTTTTCAAACGATTTCGCTCTCCTTCATTTTTCTACTTAGGTCTACTCAGGAGATAGTTAAAGTTTTAATAAAAAAAAACACCTTTTTACTCACTCTTCATCCCCATCTCCGATCATCATTCATCATTTTTATCTGACTACTTTTCGATTTTTTACCTCACGACTGAACATCGAGCTACTAGTTTTTAGATTAGATCATATTCTATATTAAAAAAGACACGAGGCATGTAATCAATACATTGGAATAGAGCGCATTATGCGAAGTTATATGAAGTATGCGCCTAGAAGTATAGCAAAATATCGATTTAAGGACGTTCCCAAGGTATCTTTTCTTGAATTCTTGAATTTCGCCCCGAATAAGTAGCATTTTCGTTATCTACAGGAAATTTTCGATCGAATAGGCTCTTAAAATCGATAAAAAAAAATTCAAAAATTTTTGCCAATTTTTTAAGGTATACCCCTTTCCATTTTTTCAAAAATCTTCAAGGTGTCATAACTTTTTAAAAAATTGATGA
>JAPYYW010001147.1:0-33466 GCA_030522545.1 Cremastinae sp. A BG-2022a
CGACAGGATAGGAACAAAAAAGGGGGAAAGGGGGGGAAAAAAAATAACAAGTCGCTGGACAAAGCTCGGGGGTAACTTTGTTTTCCGCTCGCTGTCGCGACGGATCTCCGGGAGAAGCGGCGATCTCTCCGTACGAGGATAGACTGAACTCCGCTTTGACCGTAAAGCTCCCTCTCCTCCCTCTCTTTCTCTCCTAGCGGCCACCCTCCCCGCGCGAGCTTTCTCTCCCGATAATATTCTCAGGGAAAAGTACGCGCGCGCGGCCGTGCGACTGCAAGTGGCGCTGTTATACGTGGAACTCCGCGAGTATTGCTCTCTCCCTCCCGCCCTCCCGTTTCCCTTATTCTCTTTTTCACCCAAACTCCAAACTGTCCACGTTTTGCGGATGGCGCCGTGTGGCGCACACGACGCGAACTCGCGATCGAGCTTAAACGTGCGCCAAGCGCGGATCTTCGAATTCTTTTTGTTTTTTTTTTTTGCGCTCCCTTCAATTCTTCCCTCGCATATTTTCCTCCCCTTCCCCCTTCTCTCTCTCTCTCTTCTTTTTCTCTCGTGACGCGTGTATTTTTTTTCTCTCTCTCTCTCTTTTTTTTTCGAAAGTTTTCCTCCTGGGTTTTCGCCTCATCTCGCTTTTCGCCGATGGTCTCTCGCTCGGACGTGTGTACGAGCAAAGCTTTTCCCAAGCTTCGTATCCCATTAACGTATTCGCGCATGCGGCATTCGCGAGAACGAGTCACCCTCTCGCCTCAAAAAGCTCACCCTACATTTTCCGTCGAGCTCACGCGCGTATACATATGTATACCGTCCGGTCTCATTTCTACCCTTCCTCTCGATATTTACTCCCACCCCCGAGAAATTCACTGACACGCGCGCGCTACACGCGAACCGAGCTTCACCCGAGACTCTCTTATTTTCTTTCTCTCTTTTTCTCTCGTTCTCTCTCTCTCTCTCTCTTTCTATCCTTCTTTTCGCCTCTTTTTACCTCTTCGCGTCGGTTCATTCTTCTGGAACCCCGTTTTTCGTCATCACACGCGAGATTCAGCCGAGAAATAAAGAGTCCGTATACGACGATGTACATGCACACGATATCAAAAGATATATCTCTTTCTCTCTTTCGCTATCTGCTCCGAAAATAAAGAGAACAAAATTGTACCTTATCGCATTGAGTTTCGTGCTTTAATTACTGTGGATTGACGAAAAGGAAAATCAATTTTTATTACTTTCCACTCTCGCATTATTGCGTGATTTTTATTTTTTTTTTTTATTTTGCAAAGAGTCAGAGTTTTTTGAATATCGGATTAAAACGAGGGGTATGGAGATATACCTGATATTTTTTACACGCTATCGAACGCGTCAAGATTGACGGAAGAATCCTATCTCTCTCGTCCGCACCTCTCAGCAATTTCGTTCCAATCAAAATTTCATTCTACGCGAATCAATATGACGATATGATACACATACGCGTGCACGCCGGCCGAAACATTAACCAAGTTCAACGAGGGGGCGAGAAGTTATCTCGGAGCCATGGAAAGTTTCGGCTCGCTTAACGAGACGGCCGAAGAATGACGGATAATGAGAGGGAAGTCTCGGTACAATTTTTTATCTTTGCATCAATTTATCTCGACAGAATAAACGTCGACATTCTTGCAAAATTCTATATTAAGGAGGTACTTGCCCTAAAAGGGACGTATCAAGTTTTTTTTAATCGTTTAAACTAAAGGCAAAGTCCTGGGTTTTTATTTATATAAGATATTTTCTTGAAAAATCATGTAAACGTTCTTCACCATTGCATTAACATACTGGGAAAATTTGAGATTATTTCACCGTTTAGTTATTGAGATATTCAATGTTAAAAATAGCAACTTTAACGTGAGCTCTTATGGCAAGTTCCGTAAAATTGTGTTTTTCAAAATTTAATATCTCGATTTTGACACGGTGAAACTTCCTCAAATTTACACACGCTTGCGTACGATGCTAAGAAACGTTTATGCAAATTTTGAAGAAATTATCTTTATAACCGCCATAAATGCAAGTACCTCCTTAAAAAAGATATGAAGCCTCTAATCGATTCATCGGAATAGAGCACATTTTATGCTGAGCGCATAAAATTTTGGCTAATCTCTACTCATTAAAAATAAATTCAACGTGTGCTGCTTCGGAAATAATGACCTTGATGTTTGAATCATTTATTATTTCGTCTGCAAAAATTTTCAAGAATTAATGAAGTCGATATCGTCGAGGACACGAAAAGATATCACCACTTGGAATTTTGAGATCTACTTATTTTCGATTTTCGAAAAATCAAGCTGGAGGACCTTGAACACGCTAAATTTTCTCAGTTCACTTTTATTATAACTTAACTTGTACCTGAAAAGTTCGGGGATCGTTAACATAAAAAAAAAGAGAGAAAATCCGTCGAGCGTAACGAGGAAAAAAAATGTTCATTAAATTTGAAAAGTAATGTCTCAGTCATTAGTGTTTCCATGGTGATCAGTCGAGGTCGAGGGAAAAACCAAAAACGATCGTAATTGAATTTTCAACTGAATTTGGAATCAGTAGACCGGCATCAAGTGTCGGGGTAAGACGTGTCGAGTCTCCGCAGGTAGTTCGTTACCGAAAAACATTTTCGTGGCAATTTGACAAGTTCAATTGAGTGTCAGTTCCAGTGTAATTTCCAATCGTACAAAAAGTGAATAGTTCAGTGTTTCTAATTTATAATAATCGTTTCAAAATACTTCGCAAAAAGTCAGTGCGGATGTATTCTATATTAAAAAAAGAGATGAAATCTCTAATCAATGAATCGGAATATGTGAAGTTTTATGCGCCTATAGAAGAGCATCAAAATATCAATTCAATCATTTACATATAATTACTGTTTTTTATTTTATTAATCTGTGTATTTTTTGAAAAATATTTTATCAAAAATTTAAAAATCACACACATGTGGAGAAAAAGTATACGTGAAAGAAAATAAGAAACGAGGTAGATGCATTAGAAAAAAAAGTAAAAATAGTTCGAGGGCAAGTCGAGATGAGTGCTCGTTGCTCTCGAGCGAATGGAAAGTCCCCCATTTCGAAAGTCGCGGGAGAAACATTTTGGACAAACACCAAATAGATAATGTACATAACGAGCGGGCCGTTGGATCGTTCGACGTATATTTCCATTGATCCCCATCCCCTCCGGGTACTTTATTCTCCTCATATATATACTCATCTCCTGCTTTTTTCGTCGTCATTTTTGCTCTCTCGCTGAGAGTTCGATCCGAGACCGGAATGACGAGGGTGGTTCGCTCTTTATGACGAAGCAGACCGTCAGCACACACAGCCGGGGCTTTTGGACCGATCTTGGGAGTGATGAATAGCTCTGAATATTCGCCGAGTCTGTGCGCGCACGAGCCGGCTTTCAGCCAACGTGCCATCGGGCCTGCCTTCCTTAAAGTGCATTATGTACACGTACATAAGTGTATATAAATAAATTTATGTCGATAAGCCACATCAGAGCGTCAAGCCATTAACATATTCAGTAGGCAAACTCGGATTTCGCCCTAGCTGCCTCAATATCTCAAATGCTAATGTCCATTATTCCAGCGTCAATTATTAAACGCTTCAATCGGACAGAATAACGGCACGCAAAATTTATCAACCCTCGTGGCGACTCGAATTTACGACGCTCCGAATCACTCGACTAACATTTAATATATCACGAAATTGAGCTGCCATAATAACTAACATCTATAATCTTGGAAGGCCGTTATTATATTTTTTAATTAAAAACGGCTCGAATGAATCTCGCTTCATTGCCGTTGCGTATATTAAAAAACTCTTTAAGGATAGGATAAAAGCGAGCAACATTTTTTTGCGTTTGCCGAAAAAAAAAATCGTCTTGATCCCCGAACTTAATAATTAGGGTGAAAAAAAAACGGTGGAAAGTTTAAAGTGGGATGAATAAACGTCCGGAATGACAGAGTGTGGGTAAGTACGAGGCGTGTAATCGGTAGATAATATAACGGGACGAATTATCCGAGGGGGGAGAGCGAGAAGGAGGTGTTAAAATAGCTGCAAAATCCAGTGAATCTTCTCTGGTCCTTGGTCGATCTGTAAAGAGGGAACGAGGGAACTGTGCGGTCTCGTTTCGCCGATGTAAAAAAAGAAAGAGGAGAAAAAAGAACGATCCGGGAGAGGGTGAGAGTTGGAGAAGAAGAAAGAGAGAGAAAAAAAAGAGGGTGATGTACACGAGCCAAGGATAATCCCACGAATGTGACCGAGGCAGAAGCTTCTCGTCGCCCGCGAACTAATCAAGAAGCTCTTTTATATCGTTGCCTTTTGCTCTCTATTCCCATCTCTATTTCTCATACTCCGTTTTTCACTCTTGCTTTACTCTCTCTCTCTCTGTCTTCCCTTTAGGTCCCCTCATTGCCGTCAATCCATCTTCAGAAGATAAATACAACTGGAAACTCGGGTATGTTTCATCATACATGTCTTTTAAGGTGATGTGAAACACCTCATTTTTAGTGAATTTTTGGACAAATCCCACACGTTCGTATTTTTCAAGCAAATGATCACCTGGGTGATGTGAAATATCCAATTTCGAGTGATTTTTCGGAAAAATCCCACGCTCGTTTTTTTCAAGCATATTCAGTGAAATTTGAATATGTTATGCAATGTACACCATGCTAGTGCATGAAATTCTTGGAATTTCAAAAAACGAAAAAAAAAATTTACTGTCTGTCATGTCTGTCATCCGCTTCCGAAACGTCAAAAACAAAAAATTTTTTTAATGTTTTCTTTTTTAAAAGCAGAGTAAGGTAACGTTTTCTTGAAATAAACAGAATCTGTGATCATTTTTCTGCATGACAAAAACTTTTCTAAAGCTCAATCACCGATTAGTTTTTTTTTACAATTTCCATTACTGTGAGTTCTTCCAAGAAGGTACAGTGTTAAAACCAAAATTTTAAAATGAAATAATTCAAAATTTAGCCCGGCAAGAGGTCCCGAAAATGTGCTTATTATAATCCGGGGACTTCGAACTATAATTAACCGCAAAAATTGGTGAATATTCACCGTACTTGTTCAAGCAGCCGAACTACATTAAAATAGATCTTTCCCTCATCAGTGCACATCAGGCGAGACGGTTTCTCATCTCTAGCGCGAGCTCTTCACACTCGCGCGGATTTTCCGGCCGGACCCTGCACCCCTCGACGTTCCGTCAACACACACGCCGCGCCACGTGCTATACGCGACTCATCCTCCTCCTTCCGCTGCGCCCCGCAATCAGCCTAGTTTTATAGCCCCGTCGAGCCCCGAAAATAATTCGAGTCTTGCACCCCTCTCGCCCCGTCGCCCATATGGTACGCACACTCTGCTTCACGTGAAAAATTCGAGCTAATCGCCCGGCACCTTTGTTTGTATATACTCCCGAACGAGATAAAGATTGATTGAGACCGAAAGACCGATCGGAGATTGAGAGTGAAACGAGTGAGGTCGAAGAGCGAGGAGTGCTGCTCGATTCGCCTCGATCGATTCCCTCTCCAACACCAGGGAAAATAAGCAGGAAATATTTGTAATAGTTGCCGAGTCACGGCTTAACTATCCCTGCCTTGAAAACTCGATTTCACGCCGTGTGGGACTAACTTTATCAACGCACGCGAGAAACTGCCGAAAAAAATAAAAATTGAATTCGTATAAATATGTGTGTGTGCGCGGGAATAAAATATATATTTGTGAGAAATAGGCTCTATCTGGAACGGATTACACTCGGGTGTGGAGTCCCTGGTCGGCGGAATTCAGCGATGTTCGGCCTGACTTTCGGATTCTGGACGAACGCGGACAATTGGAATCGAGTGGACGAGCGTGACACGATGCCCGAGGCATCGTCGAGGAAAAGGATCGTTTTTCAAGAGAGCATACAAAAGAGGCTGCCTCGCCCCTTTCTTATCGTCGCCTTTCTCCTCGATCGAATCGAGTCTACTCTCGAGTCTTTTTTTCAAATAAAAAAAAATAATAATAAAAAGCTCTGTATAGACTTCTTTAAAAAATTTTTTTTCGTACAAATAGTTTATTTTTCAACGTATTTTCAATATAATGTTGTGCTATGTAAAAATATAGAAAAAGTGCGATTGAATTTTGACACGTTAGCCTCGAACGAGGGATGAGTTTAATTTTATCCGCGTCACGCGTGATTTAACTCGAGATTCTCGCGTCAAAACATATTTACAGCGAAGTAAATGACATAACTGAAAATCAACATTCAATATATGCAGAAAACGTGTTTACCAGTGAAGCTTCCCATCAAAAGTATCAACAAAAGGGATGAAATAAAAATATCGAGGAAGGTGGAAGGAGACGAAAAGCGGAGAGAGAGAGAGAGAGAAAAGTTAGGTGGTCGGAAAAGGCTTTTAGTGGCAATCGTGTTCCCGTGGTGTATATAAACGACGCTGGAAGCTCGTCGCTTTTTTTTCCTGCATTTATCTCTCTCCCTCTTCATCCTCCTTCAATTTATCCTCTTTTTTCCTTGATTTTGCGAGGACTCTCCGCGAAGTCCAGAACGTCAGTCGCCACTGCCTCGGTCCTTCTGGTCGATGGGACGCCTGCGCCTTTGCGAAAACAACCTTCCACTCTCTTCTCCGTCCATTCTGTCCGTCTCGCTCTTGTCCCCGATTTTTTAATCCGCCCTCTCTCCCTCTCTCTTTTATTTCTCTCGTTGTCCTTTCACCTTTGTAACATCTCAATTATTTCCCGGTCTCTCAGCCCTCTCCTCTCTCTCTCTCTCTCTCTATCTTTCTATCTTTCTCTTTGTACACGTTCGACTGATTCGAGATTATTCAAATTTTTACGTACGTTCGCCCCGTAAGAGAGGTTGCCCGGTTTAACGCGGATGAACTTTTTGCGCAATCGATCGACGCGCTCGCTTTGAATATCAATCGTTCTCGGTGTTAAAACCAATTGTCGTCGTTCATCTTTTCCATCAGTGTCACGGTCTCGCTGAGAAATTCGTGCATTCGCGTGTACATTACGCACACCGTTCAAAATTATTTATTGACGTGTGGAATCAGCGAGACAGGGCTCGAATTGTTCCAGCGCTCATTGTTCTCAATCTGCTCGTCGGTGGCCTCTGATTCGTTATTTACATCGATCAACGACATCGTACGATCGTCCACCGACGATACATTTACTCCTGAATTTATCCCAATCGCATTATACTCGGTAAGCTGCAAAAAATTCAAGTTGGCACATTTTTCATGATGTTTGTGTACACTGAGAGAGAATAATGATAAATTTTACTATACAAAAGTGACAACTATACCAATTATTATGGAACTAATGATATTCTGTTTAGATTCTATCCTAAATATACTTTATTTTACGATAAATATATATTTAGTTATAAAATAATCAGCATAGTTGTCACTTTATGATAAAATCCACTATCGTGATTTCTCTCAGTGTACTGTATTCTATCGTTCAAGATTTTGCTTGTTATGCGAATCAAGTTAGTTCTGTCGCTGCAGTCAAATCAAAAAGTTTCCTCTCGGTTTTTCTTCGTATCGCATTGATATTGAGTTTAATTTTATTCAGAAAAGTTGTTCCAAATTTATTCAAGAATAACGTACTTTAAATTCAAGGTTGTACTTTACTGTCTTGTACTTGATACGTACGAAAATTAACAAAAAAAATATTTTACTATTTTTTGAAAAACCAAGAGAAACTTCGTTGATATTCTCTACATAGAGGTATGAAAAAATTTAAAAAATTTCACTGTCTGCAATTTAAGGTAGGAGTCACGAAGAAGAGTTTTTCGATTCGTTTGTAAGGTTCATGCGTATTATATGCAACTTTAGTTCATTAAAAATTCCATGTTAACGAGTTATTCGTAAATTATTTTTTTGTATTCTCTCTCTCTCTCTCTCTCTCTCTCTCTTAATGCAGAGTTTTACCCTGATGCAGAGTAATTTTTCGCGTTCGTTCTCGTTCGTTTATTGGTATTTAATAGAATGGACTACCAGAAACGTAAACTGTTTTATTGCTGAACAGGGATGGACGAACCTCGATACTTTTCTGAGAAGTGAAAATTTTTCAATAGGTGCGATGCTTATTTCATCGATAATGCAATAAACCTGATCAATTGAAAAATTTTCATTTTTCGAGAAAATATAGAGCTCTGCTCATCCCTGTTGGTGAAAACATCGATTTTTAACTTCGCTCTACATCTTTTACTTTTACATCTTTAACACACCGTTGTTATTATTTTACACGATTACCTTTTACCTCTTACACAATTTGGTAACATCGCGAAATTTTTGACAGTGTACCTTATAAGATACTTAGAATTGAAAATTACAATGTTTAATATCCACTCTTATGGCAGAGAACAAAAAATGTTGATTTTTAACAATAAATATCTCAACGTGGTGAATCTTTTTAAAATTTAACATACATATGAATACGTCGCATGAAGAAAGGTTGAATTTTGAACGAAATCCTAAAAAATAGAAGATATATATTTGAATCAATCGTGAATTCAAAGTGACTGAGAGATCTGCACTATCAGCTATATAGTGAGCCCCGAATATAAAAAATCTCGAGCATATTGCGGCCCTAGCCCATTTTTAGGTCGCGAAGACGGGATAAACAAATACCTGTGGAACAATGTCGGGGCTGATGGTGGTGGAAGAGTTGGCCATTAGCGGGACGATGTTTTCGGCGATAGCGCTCGGAAGAACGCGACGCCGATGGTGCTGGCGTTGCATCCGCTCGACGATGTGATTAGGATGTTGCTGATGCTTGAATAATCTGCCTCCGTATCTCGGTGCTCGCGCCGGCAAGACCTTTCTCCGTTGCTTGGGCAATTTACTCCGAGCCTGGAGCACGGAGTGCCAAAGTTTTGAGGAAAGGACGAGCCAAGGAGACATTTCGCAAGTAAATTATTATCATTTTATACGTAACACTGACTCAGCGAAATACCTAATAATAATGCACGTGTATGTTAAATATAATATATACTATTGGGATCTGTCATATGGACGGAACTTAAAAAATATGGCGACCATAAGATAATCATGATATGTAGTCATAGATAGTAATGGATGGTAAATACATGTGCAATTTGTGACTGGGCTGACACAAATCTCAAAAAATACAATTTTGAGGCTGCATATAAAGTGTTGCAAAATTAGTGGAGTCAGCGAAGTGACATTAACAGTCCTGTCAGTTTTAACCTCCAACGTTTGATGTATTCTTTCGATTTCTCACATAGTACTTCATGTTTAATTTGCTTATTCTGTTGAGTAAGCATTACTAATTCCATTATTACTAATAATCGAATAACTATTTATTATAAATATCGCATAATACGTATAATTACTATTAGAGAATTTGCTCTAAGTACAGTTCATTTTTTTGCCACAGCAGATGTCATATCGCCATTCGACAGATCCCAATATGAGAACATTTAGCTGACGATGACGAAAAAATGACGAAGAGCGAGAGGAGAGCGGAGGGGGGGGGGGGAATAAACGGTGGAAAGGTCAAAATGAAATGTTCCTCGCTTGCCTGAGTGTGCGAGTAGAACATGGAGAAGTTGCTGACGATAACGGGAACCGGAAGTGCGATTGTAAGGACACCGGCCAGGGCGCAAAGTCCTCCGAGCAACATTCCCAGCAAGGTCTTCGGTGTCATATCACCGTATCCTACGGTCGTCATGGTTACGAGCGCCCACCAAAGTCCACGGGGTATACTGTGAAAGTCGTTTTTGGGGTTCTCCTGAAACAGAGAGCGCGAGAACAGAGGGGAAAGGGCGAGAGAAAGAGAGCGAGAGAGCAAGAGAGAGAGAGAGAGAAAGCAGGGAGAAGAGCGACACGCACCCCCCAAACTCAATATTATAGTTAGCACAGAATTCTCGGATACGCGCTTTTCAATGTACACACGAACACCAGGATGAAATGTAGAAGTAGATATAGATATACATATGTATGTACGAAGCCGGCCAAGTGGAGTGAGGAACATCGGTGCGATGAAGCCTCTCCTCTCTTTCTCTCTCACCCCTTTGCGCATGATATCACGCGAGGACCGGAGCACGCACTCGCTCTCGACGACGTCGTTGTACGACATGCTTTCCCTTGCTTCGAAACTTACACTGATTGCCCCTTGCCCTCTGCCTTCTCCTCCCACCTCCCCTCTTCGACCCCCGTTGACTACAACTATACTCGATTTACTTTTCAAGAAAAAGCAGCCGGCGATGGAAAAAGGGCGAGAGAACACGGTCCTGTGCAGCCATCTACACGGACCCCCCGGTAACTTTCCCTTTCTCTCTCTCTTTATTTTTTTTTCTTCTTAATCGCGCTCCTAACAGGTGTCAAACTCGTGAATTATTTATCGAGCCTATTTACGCGTTCGTCCACTTTTGTTTTTCTTTCCTGCTTTCTTCTCACGGGGGGTATTGATTTTTTAATCGGCGTTTATCACAGTGCTGGTGCGATATTGCGTCTGATCAAACACTGTCGTGTACTACTGCTATTATCTGTATTTTTTCGATTTTGAACTCGTTTTGGTTACTCCAAGCTAAAAAATCTTCAATCGGGTATATATGATCTTCGAAATAGTTATACCTTTATAATTCAAACTGTTAAAATAAGAAAAATATAGAAATAAATTCGAGAGCGATATTACGTCTGATCGAATATTGTCGTATACCACTGAAATATCATTTCTTTACATTTTGATCTCACTTTAGTTGCACCAATGTAAAAAATTTTAATCATTGAATCTTTGATACACTTTCATTTAAAATACAAACTATTAGAATACAAAAATATTAAATTGAAAAAATGAAAAGTAAGGAGATTTTTCAATGGAATGGCTTTTTCAACTGTCTGTGAAAAATGTAAAGTTAACATGTAAAAATTGATCTATTTTTTTATGTCATTCAAAGTATTAAGCAGGTCTTTCGATATAAATTTTGATACGATTGATCGACTCAGGCACAAAATGAAAAAAAATTTTAAGTTTCGCAATGGAAGAAAAAAAGATTAATATTGCGGAATAATTTAGTTTTTTGTCTCTCCGCGACTGTCATCGCTCCATTAAAAGTTTGCAGTCGGGCCACCGCAACAGATAGTTGAGGAAAAGTGCAATTTAAGACACGCGATCGGAGTTTTGTACGAAATTGAAATGGCGAATAAAGCGACTACCTGTAGTCTCTCGGCATAAAATACGAGAGAGGCGAAGAGCACGATGCCGAGAAGAAGAAAGAAGACGAGGAGGGCGAGCTCTCTGGCCGAGGCCTTGAACGTGTGTATAAGAATTGTCAGGCCTAACGAGTGTCTCGTGAGCTTGAACAGCTGAAGGACCCTCACGATTGAGAATACCTCGATAAAATGCGAACTCGGGGCAATAATCACCTCTCCGTAGAAGCTCAGAATCGTCGCGATGTCGATCACGTTTATCGGTGAGGAGAGAAACCTCTTCAAGCTCGGACTCACCTGTGGAACTGCGACGATGTTGGATCAACCGAATAAATGAAATATACAGTGTATCTCTTATTCAATCGACCAAACGATAAATTTATCCTCGAAAATCTCGAGAGTTTATCCAATATATTACACGAATAAAAATGAGCTAGTCGTTTTCTTGTGGAAGGATCTGAGAATAACTCGCATTCCCCAAAAGTGCGTATATCTAGATAACCCGACGTAGAATGTTGATCCACTTTCCCGAAACAGAGAGCAGTCTCCCTTCAACCTCCAAACTTGTATATACATCTTGTGTATAATCCGTGAAATATTAAGTGTTTTTCCCTTTATTTATTTACTTTTTTCTCGCAATTTCTCTTTCCTGCACGTGTTATTTTTCTTTCGTGTACACGTGTGAGTATATATGTATTTATATATATACATTTTTCTAGAATATTTATTTGTTTATGTGGGTGTATCTGTATACTCACCAAAGAACGTATCATTATTTCCAGGGTGAACCAGACGCTGCAGGCGTGCTCGAGATAATAAAAGAATCTGCGAGGCCCGATTCCATCATTTTTCTGTCCTGTCTCGTATTCCGTTGGCGCTCCCCTGATTTTCGAAATTCCCACTGTGCTCCCGATCGGACGATTTGTTTTCAGACAGAACGAGAGGACTGACAGGCAGATGAACAAAACGGAGAGCGAGGCCACGATTTTTGCTGAAAGCGAGGCACGAGGCTGGTACAATAGCGACCAGAGTTTAGCTCTCGAGCGTTGCCATCTCGTCCGATTGGGAGGAAATTTGGACATACGCCCTGGCACCGCCTCATTCCCGTCCTGGAATTCCCTGTCCACGTCTAATTTGTCCAATATTGCCAGCGTCGCTTCCGTGTCACGGTGAACGCTGTACGTGCTCCAACAACACGGCTCAACCTCCCAATTCAGATACGTATATCCTTAATAATGGCTACTAATATGTCATATCACTAATACTCGCGTTGCTCTCTATTCCAACTAATAATTTCATCAATGGCCAGTCAATTCTTTTATGCACAATAAGGGTTCCCTAACATAATATCCGCAGTCTAAATATGACTGACAAAATAACCGTCATCATGTAACAAAATAATTAAATTATCTATATAAATAAAATATATATAGATATAAATGAAATATTTATATACCCCTTTCCATTTTTTTAATAATTCATATTGAAAAATCGAAAAAACTGACTTTTCGATCAGTTTTTTTTAATTTTTCAGTATGAATTCTTGAATGTCGTCGCAAATAAGTGAAATTTTCGTTATCTACGGGAAATTTCCGATCGAATAGGCTCTTAAAATCGAGAAAAAAAATTCAAAAATTTTTGCCAATTTTTTCTATTTTGTCAAAAATCTTCAAGTGGTAATAACTTTTTAAAAAATTGATGAATTTACGTGATTCCTTCTCCATTCGCTTCGTTTTGCAAAAATCTTTAAAAATCATCCGTAATAAAGTTAATTTGATCAAGAGAAAGAATTCTAATAAAATTTTTATAATTGGCCTATCAAGTACGCGTCTCGAAATAATATGTTCATTGATCAAAGTTGGATTTGTCTCATTGATCGAACTACGTTAACAAGCAACCGCAATCAAAAAGAATAATCGCAACGTACAACTTTGTTCCCGCATTTCCCATTGGATCGGAAAAATTCGGGAGAGCTTGACAAACGGAGAAAATCACAGTAAACTTTTTTCCCTCCCAAAACTATGTTCCGCGTGCGTGACGATTATTTTTCAGACTTCCCATTGGTCGCGAATTTGGTCAATTTTTGTTTTTTTTTTCAAAGGAGAAGCAAATGTCTTTTTCTTCCTTTATTCAATGTCCGAAATGGTATTTTTGCGAATTCCTTCGGTTACGTGCGCGTCCTTTCGATCTCATGGATCATTTGTCTGAGGCATTTCGTCAGGCAATCGTCCTCCTTTTGCTCCCTTTTCCCTCACATTTTTGAACCTTTCCAAGAGCGAATAAGCTCTCCGTTTTTCCTCCTCGCAATTGTTTGCCCGCTTGCTCCTTATTCCCTCCCATCTATTTAATTTGTCACCCAATTGAATCAACGTAAATAACAAGTTTTTTTTATTATTTTCATAGCTTTTATGGAATTTCACAAAAAAAAGGAATAAAACAAAACTGCTCGTGACGAAAAACGAGCAAAAAAAGTAATCGTACCGAATAAAGGAAATAAAAAAAAAACGTTAAAACAATTAGAGATAGCGGGGTCTTTATCAGTGTTTTTTGTCGGAAGAGCTCGCGTCGTTCGTCGATCAATAATTCATAAGCGCGTTGATCGCTCGTTGTTTGATTCTCCAGTCTAACTCGATTAGATGTTGTGAGGCAGCGCGCGAGCACTTTTGGCGAACAAACGTTTCAGAATGCATTTTCGGTGACTGGAGATGCAACCACGTTTATGAGAACGTTAAAGCGTTAATGTTCCGGTGGCTCGGATGCTTTACGAGCAAGCCCGCAATGTTATCGTGCAGTTTGGGCGTTAGCCCACTCCACGGACAAGCTCGATCGAAAATAGAAGCCAACGACGAGTTCCCGGTGGAGATTCAACACACGCTGTATGGGCTTCGCGCTATTTTTCTCCTCTCTATCTCCCTAGCGCCTATAATACTTTCATTCAATCACCAAATTATCTCCGAACGATCCGCGCGGTATACCGATCAAAAATAATTACGAAATTAATTGCGCGAAAAATTACTCCTCTGGCCAACGCGCGTTCTAATATATAGAGAAAACAAATATTTCGCGTAACAAAATTTTCAGCTCGTTGGAATAAATTGTTAATACTTCTTCTGCCCGGTAAAACTAATATTAATCCGGATCGCTGGAATCCTCTTTTCTGGACTACGATTCGTTTGGAGAGGGATATCTTTAAAGCTGATAACGTTATTTGAGAAATGAGGTGCGTATCTTTCAAAAATTTATCTCGGTCGTTTTTCTTTCATCCCTCGCGAAAAATCGCGGGCATTGTAAGCGAAGATTATTATATAACGAGCTATATCCTCGCTGGAGAAAATACACGAAGTTGCTCCGGGGTAAAGCGAGCAGAAATCAAGAGAAGAAAAAGGAAAAGAAGGGGTATCAACTTTTCTTTGACATTTAACGAACCTGATTAGAGTCGAGGCCCCAGAAGTCGAGTTCCTTCTCGAATAACGGGCCGCAAACGTCCGTCGGATAATGAAGCTTTCCAGTACGATAATAATTAAGCACCTGAGCGAAAACTCCGGGATGACGATCGAAGAAGTACTCGTTTAATATCGGGTCGTAATTCACGAGAGCTTCGGTCAGCCTCGAGAGCCTCGTCGCCGGTATTTTTCTCAGAGTTCCCTGGTAAGTCTCGTGACGAATGCCGCCGATGTTCAATACGACGCGATTTTTCGCTTCCATTGTTTTTTTTTTTTTTTTTTAATCGATCTTCGCTCGACTCTCTTTTTTCTTCACGTTCTCTCCCAATTTAAAAATTCAAGGTAAATTCGCAAGACACCTTATTTAAAAAGAGATATTCTCGTTTGTTTTCGTATCCTATATACAAAGTTGTTTCGAAAATTACAAAATCTATATACACCCCGTTAAATCAAATCGATCCACTAATATGCACGAGCGATCACCGAGTGAGAAGCTTTTAACTCGATGAGCAAACACGATGCGAGAGAGCGGGCTTTCTGTAAATTTCCACGTGTTTATTTGCCAAGCGAATTTAAGGCAGATGGCGCGCACAGCCGCGTTTACGCAATATACAATAATTTTTTTTTTCCAAGAAGCGGGAAGAACAAAGGGTAAACTTATGTAGATGACGAAAACCTGTCTTCTAAATTAGGGACGAATGAAAGTTTTTCAAAAATAAAAAATGACTAAGGTATGTGTATAATTACAATTTTTAATTAAACACGCAGATTATTAAGAAAAATATTTTTTTTTAATTAAGTCACCCTGTTTCTACAATAAAAGTATCTATGATGTAATTTATATTTATTAAAAAAAAAGAGACAAAAAAAGTCTCATCTTTTGAGAGTTGATTTGAAAATGTCCGATGATAATCGCCCTCACATTGATTTTTCCTTCGAGGATAGCGAGTTACAAGCCGGAAAATGCAAAAATCGGCCAGTTTATTTCACTCGGTTGACAGCGGAAACGCAAGATATGGAGAGACCCCTGATAGATATATAGAAAGCGAACTCAAGAATCCACCCCCTTCCTCCCCCCCCCCCAATAATCTCCCTGGAGGAAAATTCCGTAGGATACTCGACGAGAATTGATAAAGCCAGATCGTTTCAGCCAGGATCTTATTCCGGTCCGCACATTTATATCTCCCGGTTTTATCAGTATTTATCGGAGGGCCTCCCCTTCGTACAGCGGACGCACACTTGCGTGGATTATTTATTTTAACAGCCGCGCGGGCACTCGATCGCGGCCGTCTCCTCCCGTGCGTGGAATTGATTATTTGGGAGTTCGCTCGTTACGCATCTTGGCACGTAATCCCCGGGACGTTTAATCTAGCTAATGAGTTATGGTTAAAAATTGATTAGGGTAAACGTACCACATCTCGGCCACATGAGACCATTTTTCGGCTTCGAGAGATTGTATTTTTATGAAATTTCATCTACAAACCGTTATAGCGCGGTTTTTCAAATATTTGAAGTCTATACCAGGATGCAAAAATCACTTTTCTTAATTCATTCATCCATTATTCCTGACAAGAAGTATTATTAAGTTTTGAATTTTGTAGCAAATTGCGTATAGTCGGCCGAGTGTTGCCAAAGTCCAGTCAAAATTTTCCTCAATGCTTGTCTACGTTTTTCCTGAACGTTACATTGTACACAGATTTTAGAAGATAAAAAAATATCTGTTTTTTTTAAATTAACTATTGAAATAATAGCCGAGTGGTCGAAATTTGGTGCACCCACCCTACGTCCAATAAGCCGATAGGGCAAATTCGATGGGGATTCACACCGAAGTAGAAAAAGCTTCTTTTTTCGTCGTTACCGTTAATCGATAAGGCAAGACGCGTACGATTGTCCAGCCAACAGCTGACGATAAAATACCAATGTCACTGATTTGGCCAGGTGTTTTGTTTCAATGCGGTTTTGATAAGAGAGCGAGTTTTTTTATCGCTGGTTGATAAGAAGTCAAAGAAGACACCACATACGTCCCGAGTTTGGGATAACAGATGGACCAATGACGGGACGCAAGCGCCATCCCGGTCTCCCGACGCTGCTCCATCTCCGTTTAATCAACGTACAATAAGGGATGAAAGCAAACCCCTCCTTGTTGTGCGACGCGGGCGCAAAACCGCCTGCAAACCGTTCGAGCTCTTTGGGTTATAAGCCGCTCGGTGCGAGCTCCGGAGGACGAGTGTCGAGCCGACGTTGCCAGGATGCCTCACCCGTTCTCGCGAGCCTCCTGGCATTCGAATCGCAAGAACAAAAAATTATTTCGAGCGCACAAAAGTCGGAGGGAGATGGAATAATATAAACAAGGGAATCGATCGTCTCTCTAGCGACTTTTTATCCGACTGTCTGTCCTGTTTTTTTTTCTGGTGAAAATCGTTAAAAAAAAAGAAGAAGAAGAAGAAGAACCCGGCTCGTAGCGCTCGTCCCAGTTTTTCTCGTCGTAAATCCTCGACGGTCGCATGTCGCAGCGATGAAGTGCTCCGAGCGTCGTGCGTGCCAGTGACTATTTTTCTCTCTTCACTGATCCCCAGGCTGAATGTAACACGCAGAGAGGCTGCCATTGGCCGTCCGCGAATAAAAATATGAATCCCGCGCGTGACGTGCGTGAGTGAGTTACTTATTTTTTTTTGTTTTTTTTTGTCGTTGTTTTGGTTTGTTTTGCTCTCTCGACACTCCTTTTATCGTGCGCGCGTTGGTGGCTCGCGGTGTGTCAAGGACGATTGTCGAAGAGATTGGCCGACAGGATGCGACGGACGTCGATTTCTCGGGAGACAAGGGAGAGGATAATCCTTCGTCGGAATGCGCGAATGCATCGAGAAGAGCAGCTGAGTGCGGCCGTACCTGGGGAGGTTTCTGGCCCTTGGCGCGGTGTGTAAGGGCAAATCGATAAGCCGCCCCGACACTGCTGGCAGAGCTGGCTCGTAAAGGGGGTCGGGTGCGGCCGACAATTGAGCGTAACAAAACACGCGGTCGCTCTCCTACCTCCCGTCCGCACGACACACCAAGAGCATGCCTCTTCCGCCCTCCTGCTCTTATCATCGCCAATTCGCTCGTCGTTCAACATTTTTTTAAATATGGCCGGTACACCGCTCAACGTGAGCGGGCCGATCGTCAAGCCGCGGAATTATCGCGGCTCCGCAAATCCACCCGAGATATCCATGAATCCCCGAAATCTCGATCAAACTTTCGCATCTGCCAAAAATACGCCCGATCATCGACGCAACGCCTATAATGTCCAACAAATGGGCCCCAATGCTCCCCAGGTTCGAAATTTTCCTTCTATTTTCTCCCCTTCTCAGCTTTTAAGCTTATTTCAAAAAACAAAAAAAAATGTTTATTTTTTTGAAATTCCAAGAATGTCGCGCTTGTATAACATATTCAAATTTTAATTCATTTGCTTGAAAAATACGAGCGTAGGATTTGTTCGAAAATTCACTTGAAATGAGGTCTTTCACATCACCTTAAGCAGGTTCACGGGTTTGTTCGCCCGCGCGTATTCGTTTTGTGTGCAAAGTAGAGGTAAAAATCGTCAAGTGAAATTATTTTCAAGATAATCTGACGAAAACTGATATTAATGATATACTAAAATACATTTAAAACTTAAGAAAGATTTATCGTGCAGATGTCGAAACATTCATTGTGTAAAATAGTAACTTTTAACACGGGATCTTATGAGAAGTCACAAAAAAAAATGCGATTTTCAAAGGCAAATATCCCGATTTCTAGACGATAAATGTTATTGAAGTTCGATCACTAATTGGTTATCGTGTTAAATTCAGTGTACGCCAAATTTTAGCAAAAAAAGTTAAAAAATAATTTTTATATGGTAAACGCGTGAACCTCTTTAAGGGTTTTGATATACGTATTTTCCGAACAATTGAACCATGAAATATCGTTTTTTAAACAATATAGCTATATAATTCGATTCTGTCTATTTAAGTTTTAACATGTAAAGTTTCATTTATTATTTTCGCCAGCTATACCGAAACCCCTTAAATATTATCAAATTTTATTTCTTGATTCGTGTTTCCGATATTTTCATCATTTTTATCTTGTCACATAGATTGACGCTTGTTTGTTTCAAATATATTTCGATTAAAATATAACTAAATTACTCAATCGTTATTCAGTTATTTTTATCATTTTTATTTTGTCATAAATCGAATTGGTGTTTATTTATGTCAAATCTACTTACATTGAAATAACTAAATTGCAATAATCAAATTTAAATTCATGTTTTCGGACAATAAATATTCTAATAACAAAATTTTGATTTGATCAAGATAAACGTTAAATAAATAAATAAACGATAATTCAATCTGACAAAATAAAAGATTGAAATAACTGAATTACGATCAATCAAATAATCTTTGGTTATACGTGACGTTTTTTCATGTTTATATTTAACTAAGATAAAAGTTTAGTCGAATCAACAGAATTTGGTTAAAATTTACTAAATCGGCGGTCACGGGCGTCGAAGCGCATGCACAGTCGACTCAAGGGAATTAAATTTCTTGTTTCAAGTATATAAGTATTTCGTTCAACCGAACATGACTTGCTCGAACAAAATTCAATTTGTTAGCTACGTAGTATACTCGGTCCAACTATAAATTTAATTTTAAGTGCACTCATAAAATGAATGATTACTCAATTAAGAATTCAGCCCATTATATTTTTATATCCTCGTTATGAAGATTTATGTAATTTAAGCTTATATACGAAAAATAACTATTTTTAAAAAATCATTTCGTAAATTTCAAAATTTTTTGACAACATGTAGCGATTCTGATTATTTCATAATAAAAATTACTGTATTTTCAGTACGAAAAATTCTTTTCAACGGAAACCTAAAGATTCACAATGAAAAATTAAAAAAATTAATTCAAAGCATCAGCTTCAGGACTTTTCCGTCATTATTTTTTGCGGGACAATCTTTTAACTGTCTTTTTTTCTGCACCCTCAATTATTTTTGCCTGTCACTCTCTCGTGAATATTACACTCATAAAAAAATGTCAATCGGTATACTTGTTTTTCTCATCTCCATAAAATCCACGTAATGGGTATTAACTTGAAAATTTTCGAGAGCCAGAGCGGAAGGCGCAAAAACCGAGCTGATATTTCAATTATTGAAAAACTCGTAAAAAATTTTCAAAACAAAAGCAAATACTTTCAAAAAAATGTTCTATACGTATGGAATAATCTTACGATTTTAATTTTAATTTGCGAGAATTCGCGTCGAGGTGAAAAAATTCTCTCATCGCTGCGGCGTGGATGCAAATTTTGCCGGAAGGACAATCGCGTGTCGTTGCATGGACAGGTTGTACGCATTGTGCCTCAGTCCTCGTGACATTATTCCGAAAGCCTCAAGGCGCGCTCCACATTCATTTTCCGTCGCGTTTAATCTGTCGCGCTCCCCGCCGATCGAGCAACTAGGCAATATTCTCATCAGTTGACGAGGAGAAAACCCACGCCCCGGCCTTCGTCCTTCATCGAGGACTATTCCGCGACTTTCCCACGTATATTTCCTCGCCGCGCGGTGTGCTCGTTCCGAATGAGAGGGGAAAAAAAGAAAAGGAAACGAACAAAAAAAAATAATAACCACGAAATTATTTCTTCACAATTTTTTTTTTGGGTTAAGTGAGTGCGCCAGTCGAAAAAATGGCGCGGGGCTGCATAATGCCGACAGTTGATTGGTCATTAAAGATGCCATCTTTATTCACATCACGAATCTCGGGCACGGCGCAGCAATTGTTCTCCGTTCCACGCTCAAATCGCGTACATTCTTCGGGACGATTTTCTACCTCCGCCAGCCGCGATTATCAAAAGACGAGGGTGCAATTTTGTTCACGAATCGAACAAAAAAAAGGCAATCGCGTTTTTTATTTCAATATTCAAAAAAATCTCATCGATTTTCCGATTCTTCGACAGTCCCGAGCTTAATTCTCGTTTCGCAGTCGAGGAAAAAGTTTGCCCGAGTTTCTCGTGATAATTCCGCGACGAATAAATATTCATCAGGGATCCGGAGTACGGGAAAAACTTTCTCGCGATCCTTCATTCGGATCATCGCCCTCGTTCCGAAACTTTAGGAATTGTTCTACGTGCCGAAAAGATCGAATGGCGGTGTCTGTAAAATTTTTCCATAATGCATTCCGAGGAATTCGCACGGACCGTGTCGTATCGACTGTCTCGTACGTGTGAGCTTATATAGTGGCTTTGAATGCAAAATGAAGCGAATATAAAAGGGAAAGAAAAACTAGCTGAGAAAGAGAGAAAAAAAAATCGCCCGAATCCAATGTTTGCAAATGCAGAAAGAATAAAAAAAAAGGGAGGAGAAGAAATTTCTGTGAGCGAGCGATAAAAAATGTAAGAAGTAATTACACGTATGTGCCTGCCGCTTCGTATCGACCCAAGACTCGAACCGAGTTTTCCAAACAGCTTTCCTCTCGTATATATGAAATATGCTCTTTCTCTTTGCCCGTATTATGCGTTTTTCTTCTTTTTTTTCCCTTCTCTTTCTTTACCAGCCATACACGAGATACTAACACGAAAAACGGTGTAGTTACTTATAATTGGTCTATATATACGTATAATAAGCACGAGAAAGCTGCCCGAGGAAAAATCCCGATCGGCTGCTTATTTTCACAAGAAACCATTTTATGGAGAAAACATTATATTCAGAGAGAATTTTATATGAAAAATTATTATTCATTTTGTGGTAATGAGGCAACAATCTGGAAATTATTCTGAACATTTTTCATACAAAACATATTATAGCAAAAGTCTGATAATTTTCATTATGAAAATTGTTGTCTTACGTATGAAAAATGAGATCAATTTTATTATGAATATTTTCAGTTGCGATTATAATAATTTTCGTTATAAAGAGCAAAGTATAGAAAAAATGTTCATCTTTTTTTATGCAATTTCTAATAAATCTACAAATTTATAAAAGAAAAATGGTTTTTTTACCATATTAAAATGATTATTATTGTACTGATGATATAGATTTAAATATATTTTATAGCCTCAAAAACAGTACTTGTGCCATAAAAAACCAGGCAAGCAGATTTATAGGGGGAAGAAAAATTGATGAAAAATTCTTTATGACAGCATATACTTGCCGAGTTAATGAAATTTTTTATTGTGACGGTAATGGAGTTTTAAAAAACCTCGGCAAGTATGCTGTTCCAAAGAATTTATCATCAATATTTCTTCAACAATTACGCAACCTGCTGTAGATGTACCATTTGACTTATTTTTGAACAATATTCAGAATTTAATTAAAAATGCATCTGTCAAAAAATTTTGACGTTTCGTCAATCGTTCTACTTCTACGTTCATAGTTTTGACAACAGCTAACTTTATGCAGTATCAATTGCGAGAAAAAAACAAATGATCGAAAAAAATTGCGACAAAATCGAAATTTTGGTATCTAGTTCGTAATCGTTAGTAATGAATTAGTTTTTTTTTTATTAGAAAGAGAAAAAAATACTGCCCTTTACTGAATTTTCCCTGACCCTACAATGAATTTAATATTAATTCACTTTCGAGATAATATAATTGATAAAACTTGATAAATGTTATCAAGTTTTACATTTACACTTTATTTATGTTATCTCAGCTGATAAATATATTTCGTTTTATGCTGCAAAAATATATTTAAATCCAAAATAATTAGTATATACAGTTTCCATTCTCTGGTGAAACTAAATGCCGGGATGTTTCTCAGAGCGAATGACGTATGATGGGGTGGAAAAGGGTGGAATGGAGTGTACTTTTCAGTTAACGAGAATAAAAATTGTGGACAGGTTGACGTGTCGACTCAGGTGGATCTTCACGTGACAAATGTGTTCAACTCGGAGTGGGAGAGATTGGCGACTCCGCTGTATTCTCGGGAAGACATAAAGGAGCAGTATTGCATAACGAGTCGTCAATTGGACGCGGTGGAGCGAACGTCCAGCGGGATTTTCGGGTGCCTGTCAACGCGGGGTCCATCCCCGTGCGCGGTTACGAGCAAAGTTTCGATATTATCCGCGTGCGTTCGGAGCGCCTCGAGCGACGAAAACATCTGCGACGCGCCCTATCCCCGAAAACCTCTTCAGATTCTCTACCAGCAACCGTACTCGAACTACGCGAGCAAAACCATCGCCAATCCCCGCTACGATCATACCGCCAACGACTTTAGTGCCAAAGACGGCGCCGTCGACGACGACGACGACGACGATGACTGGGTCGAGAGTTCCTATTTCCGCCGAAGACCTACCTCATTCTGCACCGTATCCGATCCAAAGAGGTCAGTTCAAGCGTTTATATTGAATTAAGGATTTTTCAATCGACATCGAAAGTGTTGGAAAATTTTTTTTAATTTGCATCTCCCTAAGGTCGTGTAAACATTTCATGACGATTAGGAAGCTCATTGTTAAGATATTAATTGTTAAAAATTGTAGTTTTCTGTAGCTTGAAAGAACGTGTGTTCTGAGTTGCAATTTTTTGTATGAATATTTAAGTATAACGAGCTTGCTAATTCAAATGAAATTTTGAGCTGATTTTTGGTATCAAAGAAGCTTTATGTATAATTCTTCAAAAATATTTTATCATCTTTTCGTGCAATTGCACAAAGTAGACCTGTCATTAAATGTCTTTGAATTTCAAGTGTATTTCTTCAGTTAATTTGTACTAACTTTTCGTAATAAATTTTTATTCTTAAATGACTTTGTATAGGAAAAAAATGTTGTGAAACTTTTGATTTTTTGATGTATGGACTGAACACGCTCAAAATTAATTAACATCGTCCACTTATTGTATAACTTTAGTTCTTAACAGCATTCGTTTGCTAAAAACCTTATATTTATCTATCTACACTGAGAAAAAATATTTCTTATCCACATAAGTGAATTATAGTTCCATTCAACCGAATCTTTCAAACAAATATATTCCAACGAAAAGCTAAAAGTTTCAAAAAATTTCATATTATGCTATTTTTATAACGATGTCGTACTGAATCAAAAGAAAAATGTATTTTTCGGTGATGAAACAATTGAAAAAGTTATCAGCTACAAAGTACATTTAATTTTATAATAATACTAAAAATTGATAACAGCAATTCTTAAGACCTACAAAATCTAATCGTTTATTTTAGTATTATTTATTTATTGCAGTAAATATAGTACGGTTAAAAAAAATGTGATTTACCTTGACTTGGAAGAGATTCTTAAATGTGTGTACAGGTACAGTTGGCTGCCAGAGGACGAAGAATCGAGCAAGATGGAAAGACCAAGGCCGGTACTGCCGGGCGTAAACTATCATCAGATGCAGCCGATTTCGATCATGAACAAGGGACCGAAGCACGTGAGCTTTGCCAGATCTCACACTCTGACTTCGTTCGAAATGCCGCTGAGCAAGAGTCCCCCGAGGCCGGCGAGTCACAACCAGGAACGGCTGATCGATTCCCAGCCGACCCTCCAGGGTGCCTTGCCCGCTAGTTTTCCGACCCCTTATCCCGTCCTCGCGCCACCCGAGCCCCGCGTTCTTCTTCTCGGTACGTCCATTTTATTTATCTTCAAATTACAAATAATGACAAATTTTAGAATAATCGAAATAAAAGAAAAAGAAAAAGTGCAAAATAAAAACGTAAGAGGGAAATATTCGATTGAAGAGGCAATTTTTATCTCGGTTTATGATGAAAAAATAGTTGTGGGAAGAATTGAGTTCTCGTCGGGGGAAATAAATTGGAACCCCCGCGTGAAGGACACTCGAGATATTGTATTTCCTTCCTGATGCTTGCTCGCTCAATTCGTTCAGAATTGACCCAAAAAGCGATATTATTTCCTCTCAAGGAGCGTTGGATAGCCAGAGAATTGAGCCCGTAATGCGCGTCGAGCCAAATAAAATGAGACTTTTGGGACATTATAAGGTGATGTGAAACACACTATTTCGAGTGATTTTTCGGACAAATCCCACGCTCGTTTTTTTTATGAATTGAAATTTGAATATGTTATGCAATGTACACTATACTAGTGCATGACGCTCTTGGAATTTCAAAAAACGAAAATAAACATTATTTTTACTTTGGTTTTTTTTATTTTTTTGAAATTCCAAGAGTATCGCGCCCTAATACAGCGTACACAAGTTTTTATCTCAATTTATCTCCGTACCATGTGATTTTTGAGCTTAGCTTTATTAAGAAAAGTTGTTGCAAATTGTTTCAAGAACAACATACTCAAAATTCAAAGTGATCCAAAACGACCTGTATTTGTTACGTATGTATGAATGTATGAAAATAAAAAATCACAATCTTAGGATTTTTTTTAACTTGAGGAAGCTTCTTTGAAGTACAATAAAGAGCTGTGCAAAATTTCAACAAGTTACTCCACAAGCCAGAAGTCAAGATAATCAAGAGTTGAAGATCGCAAAATATTTAACACGTGCTCTTATGAGATAGTACAGAAAATAGTGATTTTTCACAATAAACATCTCGAGTTCTACATCGTGAAACCTCTTAAAATTGAATATGTAATTTTTAAATTGTATCAAAAAAGGTCTTTGCAAATTTTTAACAAAATGCTGAGAAAACGATTTTAAGATAGAACTACCTTAAACTTGGAAGAGCTGTCAAATGATAATAAAAGAAATAAAAAAGCAAAACCATCAATTTCAACAAAACGAGAAGACGAATGTCGGTCGTTTCATAAAAAAAAATCAGCTTCATTTAATTTCGTAACTCTCGATGCAACGTTGTGTTCTCGAATGTAGAAAAAGCTCCGAAACGCGGGGGAATGAAGACGCAAGCGACGCAGACCGAAGTGCCTGCGGGTTATCGTCGAATGGCGCCGATAACGCTGAGCCCGCGAACGATACAGCGAGTGAAGATGGTCTCGCAGGGGGCGCAGACGAACGGGTTCGTGAACGGCCGGAAGTTGACGAAGAGTTATTCGGAGGCGGGCCAGCTGGGGACGCCGTTGGGGGGTGTTGGGGGGACGGCAATGGCGGGTCCGGGACAAGAGGGTGGAACGGAGCACGAGCCGTTGCAGCGAACGCAGAGCGAGGAGCCGCCGAGGTCGCCGTTCATCGTCGACGAGGACACGCCGAGCGAGGAAGCGAGCAAATTTTTGGGACAGAGCGTGCCGGTTAATAAATGGGACATGAACGGCGACGTCGAGCGACGATCGTCGGCCATTGACCGCTCGGCGGAAAAACCGCGAGAGCCGGAACCCCCGGACGACCAGGAAATTCTCATCGACTTCAAACCCGCGCCGATATCGCCGGACGCGAGAAAAACGATCCTCGCGAATCTCGACAACGAGCCGAAACTTCGGAGGCCGATCGATCGGTTTCACAGGACCCTCTCCGATGGGGAGATCCGCGTCGAGCGCCGGGAACTCCTCTGCGAGGCCGGCGAGCCCAGTTATCCCCACACTTGCAAGAGAAATTATCAGGATCCGTGCTGGAGCAACGGAACGACCGCCAGACCGCCCGTCCAATTTTCCTCAACGCCTGAAAATCTTTCTCTGCTCGCCGCCCGAGTCACCCCGTCCCGGAGAGAAGTTCGGGAACGCCGGGAACGTCCGCGACAGCATCACGAAGAGGTTCTTTATAACGTCTTTCACGTTTTTTCTTTCTTTCTCCTTCGTTTTCATCTTTTTTTTCTCTTTTTGCCAAGAATTTTAATATAGTTCAAAGTCGGGCTTCTCATTCATCTCATTGTCTCGTTGTCTCGCAGGAATTCCACGAGAACATAATACGTCGGGGATTATTATTCAGAAAGCGAAGCGTATCTCTCGAGGATGGAGTTCAAGATTATCCTAGCAACGAGTTTATTTTACCACGATCTCTGCCCACCTCGCCTACCTCCCCGACTTCCTCGCCAGGTACGTTTTCTCATCATCTTTCCTCTTTTCGTTCTCTTGAAATATTCACCATACGTATAAAACGTATGTTCCACCATCGAAAAATGACAAAGATTAAATAATAGAGACAAAAACGTCCTAATAGTCGAAATGCTTAATTTTATTTCAACTTCAAATTATTTTAAGAAAAAAAAATCTATGTTCAATTCATCCAAATTATACTCACTGATATTCTTACGTCATATCTTATGACGT
Source organism: Cremastinae sp. A BG-2022a (assembly GCA_030522545.1). NCBI lineage: Eukaryota > Metazoa > Arthropoda > Insecta > Hymenoptera > Ichneumonidae > Cremastinae sp. A BG-2022a. The sequence continues at coordinate 26,769 of JAPYYW010001147.1, forward strand.
AATTTCAAACAGAGTATTTACAAAATATTTAAACCTTTTGAATATACCTTTTAAATATATCGAACGTTAATAAAAATATAAATATTTGAATTTAAAAAAATAACTTATACATTTTTCGTTAAAAAAAAATGAAAACATGAAAAAAATGCAAAGTTTTGTTATAATTCTTAGCGATTTTAACCTTATGAATAAAAATTGAAATAGCAGGCCAACCGAGAATTGTTCATTCCTCGCCAAAATATGAACGTCTCCGACCGAGTTTTCTACGGAGCGGGGCGGTTCTGCTGGGCAGGCCATCCTCGCCGTTCGCCTCGAGCGATTCCCTGACGAACGACGTGACGAAGGACCACAGCGACGGTATCTGGAACGAGTCCCAGGCGACCGTCCTCCAGGTCGATTCCCTGGGACTGCTGACTCCGTCCTCGCGCAGAAGACACCTGCTCTTGCTTCAGCATCAGCAGCGATCCTCAATGGACACCGAGGCCCTCGATGCGGAGGAAGAGGACGAGATTGAAGTCGGGCCACCCGCCAGTCCGAGAATTCGCCTCGAACCGGCGAGTCCAGTAATCGTTGCGCCAATCGGGTAAATTTTCATTTTTCCAATTTATTTATCATTTTTTCAATTAAATATTAATATTTAATATTAATATTAATAAATATTAATAAATATTAATATTTAATATTAATATTAATATTTATTGGATTAATATTAATCAGAGTCGTTGATTCGTATTCGTATATGTATCCTGGGATTCATATAGTAGTCAATCGACTATCTTTTAAAAAGTGTCTGAATATTGTCTACATGATACTAAACATCATTCATTGTTTCATAATTTCAATAATTTGAGAGAGTACGTAAAAAATTCGCCATAAATACGTTGATTGCGAATTAAAACTCTTTAAAATGTTTCAAAAAGTGTAGACTCTTTGCAAATATTTATGATCTACTTTCATAATTGCAATCCATGTTTAAAATAGTGCTTCAAGATAACCTTGATAATAGACAGAATTGAGAATTTCAGCAAAAAGCAACAATAACCTGTTGCCTTGTCAGAGTTGTTTTGCTAATAAGAAAAGTAGAAAATGACAGCTCATTTTTTTTCTATTTCTTCCAAACGACCTAAATCATGTGTACACTGCTTTAAAATACTCAATTTAAAAAAAAACACACAGAATAGAAACAAACACATTGACGCCGAGTCATATGCCAAACGGGATGAGAACGCGAGGCGGGCTCCGACGTCCGAGTCCTTCGTCGATGCCGCAAACGTTGTCGCAATCCTCGAGCGAATTCGGTCTGAATCTCGCCAGGACGGACTCCGGCGGAAGGACCAACACCGATTTGTCGGAAGCGTCGACGACCGAGGATTACGTCACTGCCAATACGTCGACCGGTACAGGGACCACCACTGGCACTTCTGCCACTACCAGTTCGTGGTCAAGACTGGCTTATCTGCCATCGAGCGCTGCTCCATCGGGACCTGCCTCAACCACTGCCACTGCGGCCGATGGCAGCTCCTTCGAGAGCGCCAGTTCTATTTACAGCTTGGCCAGAAGCGAGGTATCTAAAATACATTCTTTTTTTTCATTCTATTCTCTCTTGCTTAACCGTTCGCTGATGAAACTTTTCCTGCCAGCGTAACAACATACAGTAAGGAGCATTAATATTGGGACACCTAATGGTTTTTAGAATATTTTTTGGCCAAATTGTTCGAATGAATTTAATTAGGTTTCGAATGAATCTAGATTCATTCCGATTGGATAATAATTGTTCCCGTGGCAACGATTTTTGCATATCAATTCAAATCGAGATAATGTGACATTATTAAGGATGTATGATAATGGAACGAATTTTTTAATCATGAATTTCAAAAGGTTATCACAAGACGTTTTTATAAATCAGTGAATAACCTCAATCCGACAAATACCCTTTCAATAGGTCATGATTAAAAAATTCGTCTCATTATCATAAAAGTCTCCAATTTGATAACGTCACTTGTCCCGATTTGCATTGATATGCAAAAATCTTTGCCAGGGAACAATTATTATCCGATGGGAATGAATCCAGATTCGTTCGAAAGCTAATTAAATTAATTCGATTGTACTTTTTTGAAATTTAAAAATCGGACAATTTGGCCGAAAAATATCCAAAAAACCATTAGGTGTCCCGATATTAATTCCCCTTACTGTACGAGTATATATAACCGATGCCATACCGTGCATGATGACCTCATTTTGAACTCCGATCACTGTTCAAATATACGTATCACTTTTCAGCTATTTTTTATTTCTTATTCACTTTAAACCATTATAGATGCTTTTTACTTGTTATCTTTGTCTATCTATCCACAACTTTCCACGAAATGTAATTTATAATTTAAACACAAATTGAATTTCGTTTCTTTTTTACTCTTCAATGTAGTGGGCTACGATTCGACTTGACACGGTGTTTTTTATATGTGAAATACTTCAATAGGGAGCCACTTAAAAAAAGCTATTTTGAAATACGAAAGCTGGATTTCGGTCAAAAGATAAAGACGAGAATATATGATGAATATTTAAAATTTAGCTTTGGAAGTTAATCAAATAGACTATCGAAAAGAATAAAAAAATGAAAGGGTGAAGTATAGGTTTTATTGGGTATAAAAATAAGTTTTGAAGTTTTTTTTTTATAATTTTGAAACTTTATTCAGAAAAATTGATACAATAGATTTTATTAAAAGCACAAACTTATTATTACAGAGAAAAACGACAACGCTTTAACATGAATATTTACAAGATGGTCCGATACGATTTAATACTAGTTACGTAATCTTATGTAAATCCCTCAAAACTTATTTGTACACCTAATATTTCAACTTAAGAATAATTTCATCGCGATTCTAACCGGATTTAAATATTTGAAAATCAACAAATATTTTAATGGGTCTCTCACGAACGTACTATCTCGAATTCAATGGAAAATAGAAGATGGAGAAAAATATGTAGGACGCGAGTCGAAGGAATTCTTTGGAAATAATGCTTATTTTTCTTGTCAGGCTGTAATCGAAGAACCCTGTAGTCCCCCACCGATCATACCAGAATTCCCAGGAATCACGGACATTGATGGATCCCTTGAGAACGAGGAAGAGCTTCAATCACCCGCTAGATCTCGGAGCAGCAGCAGTTCCGGGAGTTACGATCTCGAGGACGCGATGCCCGAGGATACAGTTCCAGCGACGAGTCAGCCGGAAACTTATCAAGCTCCGACGACTCTTAGTCATCACGGATCAGATCTTGAGCTAGATCACGACGTAAGCGTATTTTCTACATTACTTACATATGTATACAGAAATAGAAAGAAAGAGAAAGATGGCCCTGACGAGTGCAATATAACCAAAATGGGGAAGAACAATTATTTGCATAATTTTATTCAAGAATGTATCATTGAAAGTATCGAAACGAATATATTCTGTGAATATTGAATTTTTATACGACGTAAAATATTTTTCCTGATGGAAAAATGTCGAGTATCGTTTTACCGAATAAATAAGGGAAATATGTCCTGTCAAAATAAATTCAATAAAAGCCAGAGTCTTTTGAGATACAATCAATATGCACTTCTTTCATATTTTTCAGAATGAAAAATATATAGTAAATACATTTGAAGTGAAACAACAAAAAATCTAAATAATCTCACGTATTCATTAGGGTATAGAATTTGATTATTTACCATAAAAATAAATTATTATCAAAGTTTTGAGGAAGTTATTATATTATAATATTTATGTCACATTAATATATAATTAAATTCAAATTTAAATTAAAAATTAAAATTTATTTTCAATTATTTGTATCATATTAAACTTTTATATTGTGAAATTGAAATATACTAAGCAGAAAAAATTAGAAATTCTCGTCTCATTTGACCAGCACGTAAGGTAAGCGTCCCAATAGTTGGACAGCTAAGGGTTTTCCCACTTTATTTTTATTTAATAAATATTAAAACAAAAAAATCTGCTTCAAATTCACATCTTGACTATTGTCTGATATTTTAGCAATTAAAAACTCATTTTATGTATCAATTTTAGATGATATGTCTAGTAAATAAATACTTGAACGTTTAAACATGTAGTGAATACCCCAATATAGTTGGACAGAAAATTGACCCTGTCTCTGTGAGTTTTTTCCAATAAATGAACGTTATGAAAAATAAACCTCTCTGTATATAAAAATTAATCCATACAGTTTTATTGATAAAAAAATCATTCAAATGTTGAAAATAATGTAGGAAAAATTGTCCAACTATTGGGACGCTTACGTTTACGTTAAGAACTCGGTAAAATTAAGCAATAATTTAGGATGGTCGACATTCGTCTTCCGGTGGTTACGCCGAGTCTCCGCCGGACCCGGAGGCCTGGACGGAAGAAGAGCGCCGAAGAAAGAAGAAGACTTTCACCCTGGACTTTTTGAGCGGCCACGAGGCGGAGGACAAAGAATCGGAGTGCGCGCAAGCGACGACCGCTCCGATCGGCTTGCCGGAAACGACGGACGTTAGTCCAACCCCGAGTCATCGTCATCGCCCGGCTCGTGGAAAATTGAACACGGCCCGAAGTCCCCACAGAAACAACAAGCTACGACGAGACTCGGGACAAATTCAAATTTCTGGTCGGAGCCCCTCCAAGGACGACTGGAACAGAATCGACGACGCCGTTCAAGTTCCAACCTCCGACGACTCGAGTTGCAGCCATCATTATCACATGCACCATCACCATCATCACGTTCACAATCAACAGCAGGACGGACGGCACAGGAGAACGCGCGAGAGCCCGAGAAGAAAAACCGGAAGTGGAGGATACGCGACGACTGGTCGTCGTCGAAGCAACGAAGTAATTTTTTATCTTACTAATATATAAATGTGAATTTTATATAGTAATATATAAATGTGAATTTTTTTATTCTTGGATGTTTGTTACTCAATCACGCAAAAACGGTTGCACGGATTTGAATGAAATTTTTCATAGATACAGTTTTTAACATGGATTTGAACATACGCTATTTTATTTTTACTCATCGTGACCAGATGGCACTGAAAAGTATGAAATTCTATAAAAATCGATCCATCGGCATGAAAATTCGTTCAAATACGTATTTAAACTCATAGAAAATTTTCGCACTATTCATTTCGTTGTAATTTACCACCAGAGAGCGATTACATCAACTTTTATATCGTTCAAAGGATGGCTCAAAAAATTTTTGTAAATACGTAATAAAAACAAAAATATTTTAGCGATATATACACATTTTAGTGATTCGCCAGTAGATGATGATATTTATTTTAATAAAACAGCTTTTTTAAATAAACGATTCCTTTCGTCAAATCATGTTCAGAAATGGTAAATATAAAAAAGTAAAGATAATATTCAATTTTTACTTAATGGTAGATAGTAGATAATATTAGATAGCTAGTAGATAATATTTGTAAAAAATTCATCCATCGAATATACAGTGACTCGCTTTAATATTCAGACACCATTATTTGTCAAATATAATTGATTATGTCCGAATATTAAGGCGAGTCAACTATATATAATAGCAAAAAAATTGCGCGAATAAACGATTCTTTATTTTGCCCAGGACAAAAATGCGGCACTGACCGGAAGTCTTCCCCGTCGACGATCGCGCGCCGTTGACGAGTGTTCGAGTCGCCTGAGCCCCGGTGGTCGCTATCAGCGCAGCCCGGGCCACAACGGACACGCGATAATCGTCAAATCACCCAGTCCGGAGTCGAGACTTAAAGCTGTGTCCGCGGAATCTCTGAGATCCGTCAGTCCGGGCAGTGACAGCGTTTTTTACAGCGAGACTGCTGATCTGTCCGGTGCCGGATTAACAACACTGATAGACGCTCCGCACTGTCAGAATTGTGGTAGAGAAGTAAATAAAAATTTTATTCTCTCTCTCACTCTCTTTTTTTTATTATATAATCATTATATATTTTAAATTTCAATTTAGTTTAAAGTTCGTATCATTTTTACATTAATTTCTACATAGATATATTATTTATTTATTTGTCTTTTATTTAGAATTATGGTCCCTAAATAAAAAAAAACAAGAGAAAAAAAATAAGTAAAAATAAAAATTAAATAATGAAAGAAAAAATAATATATTCGTCATTTAATTTATTTGTGGTATTTAAAAAATATTTAGGTATCGGAAGAAATAGTTCAACCGCCCGCCGGGTTTGCCGACTCGCCGGAAGGCCCGCGTACGGTCGCGAATACGTCACTCTCGAACAAGCACGTTGGCCATCGGCTGTACAAAAAATTCGAAAAGCGGTACAGATCGGAGGAGAGGTCGGAAAAGCGGTATCACAGCAGAAGCAACGGCGCTGGCCGATCGGACGTCCGGGCTAAATCGGAAGAACGTGCCGGCCGGCCGAGCAGTCGGAGCTCTATGGACGACGGTTCCAGAAGAAGACTTCACGCGAGGAGTACGGACGCGAGCATGGAAATTTTAACAGGTACAGTTTATACGTAGACATAAAATTTATTTACCCTCAAGAAATAAATCGTTTATACGTATATAGTAAATATTTATTTATTCTCGGGAATTAAATTTGAGACGGGTTTCTTTCCCTTCACCCGGCGCGGCCTGGGTCAAGGGCTGCCGGGGCTCTTTGGACGAATTTCTTTTAACAATTTTAATTTAAGTCGGGC